>JAGFNQ010000863.1:26693-41118 GCA_024364735.1 Boesenbergia rotunda
ATATATATAAATATCTCTGCCTGTGCCTTTTCGTTTTCATCCCCGTGCCCTAATCCACCCCCGCCGATGCCGCCTTCCCTTCTCTTTGTGCACGCGGATCGCCGCCGCCCACCACTGCCGGCGTCGATCCTCTCCTCTGCCGCTTCCCCCTCGCACAGCTTCCGTCAACTCCCCTCTTCGTCTCCAGCTCAAGCGACGCAGTCCACCGCTGCCTCTCTCAGGAGGTGGGTTAGAGTATGTCAACTATCTATCTAAGTTTTCACAAAGTGATTCACACCATCCATCACCTTTAACTATCTCGACATTCACCTTTAGCTCTTTGTCTGGTTCCCCATCCCTAGCATCAAGGCTGACGAGGACTCGAAGACCATCCAGATCAATGTGGACTTCCTCACCGAAATCTTTCCGCGGAAGCAGTTCAAGGATGTCCCTAATTGCTAGAAGATTCTGCAGAAGGCCTCCTACCAAATTTGGTTAGTTTTTGTCAGTGTTTTGATCCAAACTCTGGGTTTGGGATATGAAAATTTTCCCTATATTATCATTTTTTTCTATTGTTTAAACTAGAATCCTAATTCTAATTGAGTTGTCATAAATTCGATGAAATTGAGTATATTTTACTTTTTTATCTGATTCAGCTTTGTTTGCGTTTGATTTAATTGGTTTCACACCTATTCCTTTTTTTTTTTACTTTTTTTAAGACTAGTTTTTTCCCCTTAGGAATAGTTTTTTTGTTTCCATTTTCCATTCTACAAAAGCAAATGATTTGTCTCAAAAATAAATGGAAATTGGCCGAGTTTAATGCTTGTTTTGTTAAATTATTGTTATGGATGATGATTTGTAAAAGTCCTATAAATCAAAATGACCAAAAGATTATGATGGTAATTAATCCGCATGAATATGTATTATTCTACTTATTGATCTAGAACATATTGTGTACCTTACTCAAATACATTAACATCTTAACTATTATTTTTCAATTTTTGAATTTGCTTCTCAATTTTATCTGACCCAATTTAAGCGGTTGATTACCTTTTCCACAAAATTCTATTATGTTTCAAATGAACATTTCTTTAGCTACCAAAAGGAATGAATCCTAGTCGCAGGGAACCATAAAGAAACTACAGATGTTTGAATAACTCATTCCGAGTGTACCAACAGATATGATTTTGCAAGAGGTTTGTAGGTTTTTTTGATTTGATTGATCTGAAACTTCATAGTGAATATATAGTCTAATGCCCAAAGACGACAATTATCTATTACATGAACAATTTTTAAAGAAGATTAACTTTATATTGTATGTTCTTGATTAATAATGTTCAGTTTAACTTTACATATAAGCATTGATATATTTTACTATTGTATGTTTTTCTTTTGTACATTTATTAAATTTTATCTAATATTTGTTATAACCTTGTATAATTATTAAGATAATCTTTATGATTTTTCATAGATCAAAATAGTTGAAAATATGATTTCTTCAAATGACTCTACTGCTTCCCTATTTATATAGATACAGAGGTAGAAATGCTCTCAATGTTCAATGGTATATTAAAGACATAATTGGTACTGGTGCTCTTGGTTTGTTCCTTGAGGTACATGAACAATTCTTGTTTCCTTCATTCTTTGCAGTTGATTTGGTTCTCAACTTCAGAATGATCTTTGTTTCTACTTTTTTGCATTTGCATGATTTCCAGGATCAAGTTTGGCCAAAGAAGTGTGGTACAATCTAAACTCCCATGCTTTGCTCTAGCTTAGTTTCTCCTCCTTCACAGTTTGAGAAGGTGAATTTATTCTTTCAGACTCCGATAGTATTGCTCTAGCTTTGCTTGACCCCCAAGGAGTCTTTCAGTCTCATATTTATTTGTTTCTTTTCATCAAGCTAAATTGAAAGCCTTGTCATGCTTGAATTTGAAAGAAATTCATAAGGAGAGTATAAAACCTAGAATGTAGCAAATTATAACAATTACTCTGTAGTTTCAATTATCTAGTGCATGTGCACATCCAACTCGGTTTGAAGTATCAATAATTTGTTGCCTGACATGTTTTCTAATTATCCTTCATCTTATAGCGTCTTCAATCTTCGGTTGAAAGATACACTTGTATTTAACACTTTTTTACTATTAATTATCATGTTTATTGGTTCAAGATAGTGACACTAATATTTAAGCAATTTCCCTTGTTGTTTGAGTTGAAAACAGCACCAGCTGATTTTTGGTTTCCCACCACAAATCAAACCAAACATTGTTTCACTCGCTATATTGAGTTTCACAAGTATGTTTTACTAAACCAAATTGCCCATAAGTATACTTTAACACGTCCCCATCAAACTTTGACTCTTTTTTGATTGATGTTGCACATGTAGGTGTGTGGCTGCTAAAGGTGAAGACTCTGGTGATTGCCAAAAGTTTGCCAAATACTATCGATCTCTCTGTCCAGCAGAATGGGTAACTTACCATACTTCTTGTTTTTTCTTATATTGCTACACCTCATCTATGCATACTATTTCAACACTCGTTATGATCTATACACATATCCAATTTATCATTGTGCCCTTTTTTCTTCTGTGACTTACTTGATTACAAATTTTACCAGGTTATTTAGGTTACGGCCATTGTCAACTAATGCATTTCCTGCAGAATATTTTTTTAAAATATTTTGTATGTTTTATGGTTCTAGAAGTTTCTTCCTATCACAGCACGTCTTCTCCTTGTTTTCTTAATCAGATTGGGAAATGGAACGAGCAAAGAGATAATGGCACATTTCCAGGTCCTCTCTAATCGGCACAAGCACGACAAAACTCAATTGTTGTTTTCCTTTGAAGGAATTGAAATGATATTCTGAATTTAGTAATTTCCCATCTGATTTTAATTATCGATGCAAAATCATATCTATTTTGATGCTCTTAGTTCTTTGTATTATTAATAAGTGGATGAACAGATATCCTTTTAATGCTGTGGTCTAAAACCTGCAGAAACTTGATATTTAGTTGCTTTCTTGCATCTCTACTTGAATTTGCAGCCTAGCCTTTCAAGTGTTCTCATTTAAGGAGGATAAACTGATCACCACTACAGATCACTGAACTCATCATTAGGAATTAAACTTTTCAACAAGCTGCATTTACTACATGCATATCTTTTTTGTTTGTTTGTTTGTTAGTTTGTTATTTTTGTTGTTTGTTGATACATATCTTCATGGATCATTTTTTATTGGACATATGCATTTAATAGAATAACTAATTAGAGTGTTTGTTCTCTTTTTTCCAGTTGCAGGGACTTGTTCGTGATAATGTTCGAAGACCATTAATCTGACCTTCCAAGCTATAATTTTTGTGATTTGAACTTCATTGTAAGTTTAGTTGGGTCAGAATTATATATAATTTGAACTCTTGTAATTTGGGTCAGAAGATGCTTTAGTGGTTTCGTCTGTAGAAAGGTTTTTGGACAGAAGATACTTTTGTAGTTTCGTCTGTAGAAAGGTTGTGGTGGATCTTTATTGTAAATATGTTGATGATGTTTGATATATATAGTTTTTGTTTCGAGGTTAAATTATTGCCTTTTAATTGAAAATATAATGGAAATATCTTTGTTGTCAAATTGGTATGAAACTATTGTGGAACAGTACAAACGCACAACAGGTTTTTTTAAAGCTAAACTGTTGTTGTAAATAAACGATAACAGTGCTATATAGGTAAAATTGTTATCGAATAATAGAAGACAACGGTGAATATGGTATATGACAACAGTGATAAATTGTTGTCGTTGATATACGACAACACAGTGATAAAACTGTTGTCGAATATAATAAAAGACAACGGTGAATATGGCATACGACAACGGTGATAAACTGTTGTTATTGATATACGACAACGGTTATAAAACTGTTGTCGAATATAATAAAAGACAACAGTGAAAAACTGTTGTGAAAATGTTGTCGAATGTGATATACGACAACAGTAGAAAACTGTTGTCAAACTGTTGTCGTAGACCAAAACGACAACAGTGATTCACTGTTGTCGTAGACCCCCCCTTTAACAACATAGCCTTTAACAACAGTGGTATTTGGCATACGACAACAGTGATTCACTGTTGTTGAATGCATTTTTTCTAGTAGTGTATAAATAATAGCATGCGCTGTCTTGGTTCTGACGTTGGGTTTCCAAATGGAACCCTAGGTTGAACCGACGCCTACTGTTCCCTCTTCCAGGGAACGCATCCTCACCTACTTCACTCTAGAGAAGTTACCTTTTGCCAATCAACTCCTCGAGTTGGACTTTTGCTCGGCCTCTGAGACTGTTAAATCTCAAGACGTCCGTTCCTCGACCCGTCTCTACTTTTGTCCGCAGCTCCCGCCCGGCTAAGACTTTTGCTTGATCTTCCAGATCAGAACTTCGGTGCCTAGTCCATGACCAGGACTTATTGCCCAACCCCCGGTCAGGTCTTCAGTGGCCAGTCCACGACCAGGACTTATTGCTCAACCCTGTAAGTCAAGATTTCGTGCCTAGCTTACCTAGGACTTTCCTGCACACTTCACAGATTCATTAGATAACACTTTAACCTTAACTTTGAACCCTTTGCCATTATCAAAACCCATGTTCGATCTGGTGCTTTCGGCACCAACAGAGATGATAGTACGTTAGGGAAACTTATCTAAAAAGTCAGGTAGGGTAAGGCGTACCCTATTTGGTCCTATTAGTTAGATGGAACTAACCGAAGCTACCATGCCAAATCCTCAACTAGTTGGACCAGGGTTTCTCAATAAATAATTTGAGAATAAAATTTCTTTAAAAGACTTTTCTAGGAAAGGGCTGATGATCCAATAAGGCTACGGCCAAAGAAGGCCTCTGTGCCTCGCCAAGACCTGGAAGTCGATTATCGAAATTTATTTTCAACTTATTAATTGTTAAACCTAAATCTAACACAAGTTTCAATTTAATCATAGTATTAACATAAAACCAAGATAAATTAATGCATCTCACAAAATAGATAAGGATACCTATTTTGTCACTTAGAAATTGGTGAGATGATTAGGACCTAATAATGTAGTCCAACCAAACCAACTCAATTAATTTTACCCTTAATACACATTTAATCATTTTCAAAAATTCAATTTAATATTTTTAAAATTCAATTTAGCATTTTCAAAATTTTAATTTAACAATTTTATTCAACTTAATATTTTCAAAAATTCAATTTATCATTTTTAAAATTCAACTTAATATTTTCAAAATTTTAATTTAACAGTTTTAAAATTCAACTTAATATTTTAAAAAACTCAATTTAACATGTTTTTAAGTTGAAAACCTATCTCCCAAAAAACTCATAGGAATAACATGACCGATAACCCAGACTGGGTGAGACAGATTAGGTAGTGAAATTCAATCAATCTATCCTTACACCTCTACATAAATGGATCCAAATTAGAATACTTTATGTGTAGGAACATAATGGTTTGGACCAGTGGATGTTGGATAGTGGATGCTCCAGACATATGACTGGGGATAAATTGAAGTTCACTAAAATCAAGTACAAAAATCTAAGCTCAGTGGCATTTGACAACAATGCCACACTTAAGGTAATTGAGTCAGGTAATATTGAATTAAACTCTGATTTCATTATCAAAAAGGTTTTATTGGTTGATAATTTTAAATTTAACTTACTTAGCATTAGTTAGTTACGTGATACTGGTTACGTGGTCACCTTCACCAACTCTGACTGCCTTATTAGGAACCTACATGACTCAGAAATAACCCTTAAGGGAGTACGGAAAAATAATATCTATACTATTAATCTACCATCAACATCTGAGTGTCTTTTGACCCAACTTGAAGAAACTAACCTTTCGCATAGGAGACTAGGTCATACTCACACAAAATTAATTTCTAAATTAAATCAAAATGGGCTAGTCAAGGGGATTCCAAAAATTATAAAAACTTTAAAATTCAATATGTAACCCTTGTCAACAAGGTAAATAAACAAAATCAACCCACAAATTTACCTAATCAAACTTAACCCAAGCCACACTTGAGCTCCTACACCTAGACCTATTTGAGCCAAGTCACTAAGCGGAAATCGATACTGCTTAGTAATTATCGATGATTATTCTAGATTTACCTGGGTTAGGTTTTTATAAACCAAAGATGAAACATTTGAATCATTTAACAATTTATGTAAAATTCTAGAAAATCCAAAAGATACCCAAGTTAAAAGAATAAGAAGTGATCATGGGGGAGAATTTGAAAAATCAAAATTTAATGAATTATGTAAAATAAATGGATATATTCATGAATTTTCCTGCCCAAGAACCCCCCAACAAAATGGGATAGTTGAAAGGAAAAATTGAACCTTTCAAGAAGCCGCTAGGACCATGCTCAACGAATATAGCTTAACCAATCAATTCTAGGCAGAAGTGATAAATACTGCATGTTATATCCAAAATAGGGTACTAATAATTAAAAGACACAATAAAACACCTTACGAAATATATTACCAAAGAATACCCAAGTTATACTATCTAAGGATGTTTGAGTGTAAGGTATATATACTAAATACAAAAGACTATCAAGGAAAATTTCAATCAAAATCAACCCCAGGAATTTTTGTAGGATACTCAACCACGCGTCGGGCATATAGGGTCTATAACAAACATACCCTTAGAATTGAAGAAACCACGAATGTTATATTTGATGAAGAAATCATAACAAAATCCAACTCAATTAACTTAATCAATTCATCAAAACCAACTACTTCTAATCAAGATCAAGTCGAAATTGAACTAACAATTGAACCAACAACTGAACCAACCACCGAACCACCAATTGAACAAACAACTGACCAACAACTGAACCAACAATTGAATCGACAACTAAACCAATGCAAACTGTTGAACCTGTTCCAACCCGAAACCTACCTTAGGCTAAACCAAGTTCTAGAAAATCTAAGAAACCTAGACTAAATCACCCAACTGACCAAATTATGGGTGATACAACCTTAAGGGTTAGAACAAGGTCTTCCTATAGGAACCTAAGTCAAGTTGCCCTAATTTCGAAGATAGAACCAAAAACTATAGAAGAGGCCTTACTTGACCCAGATAGGATCATAGTTATGCAAGAGGAATTAGCACAATTTGAAAGAAACCAAGTCTGGGACTTAGTGCCTAAACCAGAAGGTAAGTCCATAATAGACACTAGGTCGGTTTTTAGGAACAGGTTGAACGACCAAGGTGAAATAGTAAGAAACAAAGCCCGCTTAGTAGCTAAAGGATTTAGTCAAGTTGAGGGGTTAGACTATGATGAAACCTATGCCCCTGTAGCTAGACATGAGTCAATTAGGATGCTACTAGCCTTTGCAGCCTATAAGGGATTTAAATTATACCAAATGGATGTCAAGTTTGCCTTCCTGAATGGTTTTATAAAAGAGGAAGTCTATGTAGGACAACCCCTAGGCTTTGAGGATCTTGACTATCCTAATTATGTGTTCAAACTTAGGAAAGCCCTTTACGGATTAAAACAAGCACTTAGGGCTTGGTATGAAAGATTATCCACCTATCTAATTTCAAAAGGTTTTAACCATGGCCAAATCGACTCAACCCTATTTGTTAAGACATTAGAAAAAGATATTTTTATAGCCCAAGTTTACATAGATGATATAATTTTTGGTTCAACAAACACTAACTTCCTAAAAGACTTTATTAAAATTATGGAAAATGAATTTGAAATGAGTATAGTAGGAGAATTAAACTTCTTTTTACGTTTACAAATTAAACAAACCAAAAATGGAAACTACATTCACCAATCAAAATACACAAAAGAATTAATTATGAAATTTAAAATGGATAATTCAAAGAATTTAAGTATTCCTATGGCCACAAATGCCAAAATAGATAACGATCCTGAAGATAAGCCAGTTGACTTAAAATATTATAGAAGTATTGTAGGATGTTTTCTTTACCTAACTGCTAGTAGACCTGATATACTTTTTGCAGTAGGTATTTATATCAGGTAACAAACTTGTGCTAAGGAGTCCCACTTAACTGCAGTTAAAAGGATCCTTAAATATATTAAGGGCACAGTAAATGTAGGGATTTAGTACCCTAGGACATCCAATTTTGAATTGTTAGGATTTTCAGACTCAAATTATGCAGGGTGTAAATTAGATAGAAAAAGTATGAGTGGAAGCTGTCAGTTACTAGGACAATGTCTAGTTAGCTGGTGCAGTAGAAAGCAATATTGTGTTTCCTTATCCACAACTGAAGCGGAATATGTTGCCCTAAGGGAATGTGTAGCCCAACTTTTATGGATGGTGCATACCCTTAAGGACTTCAACCTAGACTACACCCAGACTAAGGTATTTGTTGACAATATAAGTTCAATCAATCTTACGAAAAATCCTATTCATCATTCCAGAACTAAGCATATAGAAGTCAGACACCACTATGTTAGGGATCACGTAGCTAGGGGCGAAATCGTACTTACACATGTAGACTCAAAATCTAACCTAGCCGATATTTTCACTATACCACTTCCTGAATTAAAGTTTAGTTCACTAAGAAGGCAGTTAGGAATGTGCTTAGTAGAATATGACTACTTTTTATTCTTTATTTTTTTCAAAAAAAAAATCATATTCTGTTAAGAAAAATCATATTTTTAATCATATTTTTCAACTAAGTTTTGAATTTTAAAATATTTTTTTGACTTAGTTTTTTTTTTAAAATTACCCGCAGTAGAGTCCTTTTTCTTCCATGCCCTATAGGCATCTAGATCAAGTCTGTACTGTGCAGTTGAACTAACAGCAGGTTCTACCATAAAATGATTTACAGCCTCCAGAACTTCTTGTTCCTCAAGAACATACTGTATCTTGAGATGCCATATTTTGTAGTTGTCCCCATATAATTTCTCTCCCTTGTTCAGTTCAGCTATGATGTTCTTAGTTGCCATGATCTATCATAAATAAACATATTATTTATTAATTCAGTGTATATCATCTGTACATAATTTTTGATTGACTCAATATAAACTTGACTTGGATTACGAAATCAAGTGATAACTATGTTTTCACTCATCATTCGCATCATCCAATCTAATTAACATTGATCAATTATATTACATACATCCCATTAAATGAACTAATCATTTGTCTTGAATATGAACTAATCATATAAATGAACTAATTATTGACAAGTCAGTTAACACATAACATAACTTTATTTAATAGGCTTAATAAGTTGGTACAACAAATAGAATTTAATGAACTAGATAAGTTGACATCATTCCCATAATAAAAAATATAATGGCAGTGGCTATCACTCTCTCGTTCATCTCTAATCGGCCAGTCTGGTCAGGCTCAGGATCTTCCACAGATTCTATCGGATCATCCTCAAATATTTCAGGATCTTCCTCGATCATGTCAATATCAGGATCTTCCTCAAATATTTCAGGGTTTTCCCCAGGCATTTCAAGATCTTCCTCGAACATTTCGGGATCTTCCTCGAACATTTCAGGATCGTCCTCGAATATTTTGGGATCTTCCTCGAACATTTTAGGATCATCCTCGAACATTTCGGGATCTTCCTCTGGGTCCTCCTCAGAACCTCCTAGATCCTCTGGAAACTCATGGCGAAGTAGTTGCTTACATAACTCAGTATATGAGATGCGACATTCATGATGCCCCTGTTGAGGCAATCGGCCCTTTAAATGATTGGAAGATCATGGTTTTGATGTGTGGGCGAATAAGTTTAAAAGTTAGAGTGTTATGTTGTATTTGATTTGTGTGATTGACTTTGTAGGACTTGGAGAATCACACTTGGTGGACCTATCCGAGGGACGAGAGCCGAGGGAGGAGAGCTCCAAGGGCAAGCCGGGAAGTGGACTTCAAAGGGCACACGTGAAGGGTGGCATGGAGGCAAGCCAAGGGAAGGCTTGTGTGCGCATCCGAGGGACGATAGCCAGAGGAAGAGGACTTCAAGGGGCGAGCCAAGGGAGCAGACCTGAAGGCACACGCGAAGGAGAAGGTTTGAAGTGGCTGGAGCTGAGCTGGGAGGCAGGGCAGTCGACTGGCCCTAAGGCAGTCGACTGTCAAAACCCACAGAGAGTTCGCAGCCTTGGACCAGTCGACTGGCCTTGGGGCAGTCGACTGGTATACCCCAAAACTAGCCGTTGGCTAGACGTTGGCCGACATTTAATGCCGGGCCAGTCGACTGCCCTTGGGGCAGTCGACTGGTGGGCGCCTGGACAGACTGCGAACTCTCCTTTTTCACCTATAAAAGGAGGCCTCGTTACACGTGTCTGTACAATTCTGTACAGTAACGAAGTGCTGCCAAATTGTAAAGTGATTACTTGCTTCCTCCATCTCATTTCTACATCTGTAAAGAGGAAGCTCTTGCTGTGAAGGTTTCTCCACCTAAAGGAGACTTTTCGATAGTGAAAAGTGATGCTCGCGGCGTGGATCCTTAGACTAGTCACCCATCTGGGTGGATACCAAGTAATTGAAAGTGTTAGCATTGTTTCTGTATTTTCTTTTATATATTATTTCCGCTGCGCTAACAAGACTGCACAGTTCAAGATCCGAAAAAGTGCATTCACCCCCCCTCTGCACGCCACATCAATCCTTTAGTTGGTATCAGAGCCGGTGCATTTTGGAAAATCTAACAATCAACCAGAACATCTGAAATGGTGTTTCAAGAAGGACTTGTTGGTGGCCCAACTGCAATCACTCTCCATGAAGAGCAACGAGACAGTCAGTCAGCTGTATGGAAGGGTAAAGGAAGTGATCAACAAGCTCCATGTAATTGGAGAGAAAATTGAAAATCGGGATATCGTCAAGTATGTCTTACAAGCCTTCCCGAGAACCACCCTGTGGGCATCCATGGTTGATGCTTACAAGGTATCGAGGGATTTATCCTTAGTTAAATTAGACGATTTATTTTGTGAATTTGAACTGCACGAGCAAGCTAATATTTCGGCAAAAGAGAAAGGTATTGCTTTTGTTGCAGAGAAAGAGAAGAAGAGGAGAAAGGAGAAGAAGAAGGTGATCTACTCATCATCCTCGGACTCGGAGGAGTCAAGCGCCTCCATGGACAGTGACCAAGAGGCCTTTATGGTAAGGAAATTTCGTAAGGCATTTAAAAGTTTTTCTAACAAATCATATGCTAGAAAAGGGGCCAAAGGTAAGGGTAAGGCCAAGGAGATCATATGCTACAACTGTCACCAAGAGGGACATATGAAGAACGAATGTCCCCAGTTGAAGAAGAGGGAGGACAAGAAAGAAGAGAAGAAGAAGAATGACAAGAAGAAGTCAAAGGGAAAGGAGAAGAGTGCCACGAACCTCAAGGTGACCTGGGACGATCCCTCATCCTCAGAGAAAGAAGAAGAGCAAGTCTCCCACTTCGCTCTTATGGCACAAGATAGTTCAGATTCTTCAGACGATGAACGGAGCTCAAGCAGTGAAGATGAGAGTGTTGGTGCAGAATGCACCAAAGTCAAACCTGTGTTTTGATAAATGGCAACAGAGGTCAAAAGTTAAGTCTTACTTGTGTTTCTAACAAATTACTCTAGTGTGCAGAGACAAAGTCCTAGCGAAGGAATGCTAGGCAACTAGCGAAGGACTGCCAGTAGCAAAGTCCTAGCGAAGGAATGCTAGGCAACTGGCGAAGGACTGCCAGTAGCAAAGCCCTAGCGAAGGAATGCTAAGCAACTGGCGAAGGACTGCCAGTAGCAAAGCCCTAGCGAAGGAATGCTAGGCAACTGGCGAAGGACAGCCAGTATACAAGCCCTAGCGAAGGACTGCTAGGCAACTGGCGAAGGACTGCCAGTATCCAAGACCTGACAAAGGACCGTCAGGCAAAAGTCCAACCAAAGGAGCAGTTGGCATCAGGTAAACTCTCCCGAGAGGAGTAGGTGAGGACGCGTTCCCCGTCGAGGGAACATTAGGCGTCGGTTCGACCTAGGACTCCATTTTGGAGACCAAAGTCCGAACCAAGACAGCTGAGGCTGTATAAATAAATATTTTATTGTTGCATTGTGTTTTGGACTAACCCTGGATGCAGGACCGAAGGAACATGGGTCTGCAGCTCAGAAAGCCTCAAAGGAGAGAGGCAATGGCTGAGTAGGGTGCCCGGAGTGTCCCGGGTGCCCCCAAGGTGCATACAAAACAAGTCAAAGAAAAAAGGGTTCGAACAGCTGCTGGGCGGGGCGCCCCCATGCTCCCGGGCGCCCCCGCTGCTCCCGGGCGCCCCCATGCGCATGCATCGAACCAAAAGCCCTCGAAGCAAAGCGAATAAAGTTTGACCCGGTCAATCCGGGCGCCCCGAGCGCTCCGGGCACCCCGGTCAAAGCGGATCCAGAGGATCAGACGCGACCGAGACTTTGGCGGATCAAAGGCCACGTGGGGGGCGCCCCCGACGTCCCGGGCGCCCCCAGGCCCTATATAAAGGACCCTCGACCAAGGCTTCAGGACAACAATTATCTAAACGCCTCAAAGCTCTTCTGCGCTCGTGCCTTGCTCCGGAAACACTCCAACTCGAGCCGACGACGTCCCGCTACCCCGAAAAAGTCAATACACTCCGGACGTCGGTAACGAAGAGCGCAATTCTTTATTATTATTTTCGTGCACTTACTTTGTAACTAAATTCTGTAACTATTATTGCGCTTCATATAGAATTGCCCAAAGTAAACGGTCAACGACCGTGGGCCTTGGAGTAGGAGTCGACACAGGCTCCGAACCAAGTAAAATTGACTGTGTCTCTGTGTTGTGTTTATTTTTACTTCCGCTGTGCAATTGCTCTTTACGAAAGTCCGAACGATTTCCGATATTCACCCCCCCCTCTATCGGTTTTCTCGATCCAACAAGTGGTATCAGAGCAGGTAAGTTCAAACTTGGTGCAACCACCAGTTTGAAAATTTCTTTTCGGATTTTCGTTATTATTTTTTTTCGAATTTTTAAATATTTTTTTGTTCGATTTTTTTTTTAATAGAGGTTGGTGCAACACCCCTCGATATTTTATTTCCCTTATCCCGCACTACTAATCCAAGACCAAGTCTTGGGACATTTTCGTGTTAGTTTTCTTTTACAGATCAAATGGTCATGCAAGAGGGATTTAGCACCACCAGACCTCCACTCTTCAGTGGAGAAGACTTTTCCTACTGGAAAAGTCGTATGGAGGTCCACCTGAAAACTCAGGTGGACATGTGGATCATTATCCAGTCCGGTCTAGAGATCCCCAAAAACGCCGAAGGACTACCACAAAGCTACTCGGAGTGGGACAACACCCTAAAACGCAAAATAGAAGCTGATGCAAAAGCAACACAAACCCTACAATGCGGGCTGACAAAGGAAGAGCTCAACCAAGTAGGCCCCTTCAACAGTGCCAAGGAGCTGTGGGCAAAATTGATTGAGCTACACGAAGGAACGTCAGACACCAGGATCAGCAAGAGGGATCTGCTCCTGAACAAATTGTACACTATCAAGATGGCCGACAACGAAACAGCAGCCCAACTCCACGCACGCATCCAAGAATTGATGAACGGTCTTCACACGATAGGTCACAAGGTCGAAAACCGTGACCTAATAAGGTATGCCCTAAACGCTTTCCCTAGAAATACCTTGTGGGCATCTATGGTAGATGCATACAAGGTTTCAAGGGATCTCTCCAAAATTAAATTAGATGAATTATTTTCTGAGTTAGAACTTCATGAGCAGACTAACTGCAATATGGCCGAGAAGAGTATTGCCTTTTTTGCAGGAAAAACTGAAAAATCGACAAAAAAGAAACCACAACCTGAACCCGAGCCCAACTCTGATTCAGACGCAGAAGATGAAGAAGGAGATCAATCTGAGCTGGTCCGATTGGCCCGAAGCTACTACAAAAAATTGAAAAATCAAGCCAACACACGGAGGACAAGCCGAAGAAAGGAAGAACCGGCTGAACCAGCAAATGACAAACACAAGCCCAACGTAACCTGCTACGAGTGCAAGAAGAAGGGCCACTACAAGACAGAATGTCCAAATCTGAAGGAGTCTAAGAAGACAAGAAGGAAAAAGGCACTCCAAGCAACCTGGGACGAATCTTCCTCAGAAGAAGAAGAGGAAGCACCCCAGTCAAACCTACTAGCCCTGACCGCCTCAGAAAAAGTCGAGACTGAGTCAGAATCAGAACAGGACGACGGCGAGCTAACTTTTACAGAAGACGGCGAAATTAAGGTAACTGGTTTTAATAGATGTCAATTAAGTGAATTAATTTCATTTCTTTCTCGAGATTTGGCAAAAGCCAAACTCCGAGTCGAATCCCTCCGACAGGAAGTAAAACTCCTGAAAGAGGGAGCTGACTCTAAACCCTTAACCGAGAAGGTTCAGGAAGGAACTCCTACTCAAGTTGAAAAACTTGAAAAGGAAAACTCCTCCCTGAAAACTCAGGTTAAGGATCTTAGATCAGC
>JAGFNQ010000863.1:41424-84202 GCA_024364735.1 Boesenbergia rotunda
TTTTCAAAGAATAATTTTGAAAATGAAATTTCATTAAAAGGCTTTGTCAAGGAAAGGGTGGATGATCCCATAAGGCTACGGCCAAAGAAGGCCTAGTGCCTCGCCAAGACCTGGAAGCCAATTTTGAAATTCAAATTCAAATTATTTTTTGTCAAATTCGAATCTAACACAAAAATTCAGTTATTTGTAGATTTAAACCTCTTTTCAAAATTTAATTATTTTCAAAATAAACTTTCAAAATTATCAAAACTTGTCTCACAAAACCTATAAGGTTAACGTGATTGAAAACCGTAGACTGGGTGAGACAACAAACTTAGTAAAAAATTCATTTGCATTTTATCAAACATTTAACACTGAAATAAAGTAGTCAAACTATGGTCAAAGTAGTCAAACCATGTCAATGTAGACAAACCATGGTCAAAACACTCAAACCAGGTCAAATCTGGTCAAATACACTACCTTAGGGTCAAAAGTTAGTCCTTAGGGCGCCAAACCCACGCGGGCGCCCCAAGTCTGGTCAAAAAGGTCCTCAGCCACTGCACTGACTAGGGCGCCCTGGTGCTCCAGGGCGCCTCCTTATACCCCTTTAATGGTCAAAAGCTGCCCAAAGGCAGCTCAGCTCTGGCTAGGGCGCCCTCGTCAGGCAGGGCACCCTCGCCAGTGTCCTTCAGGGGCCGAAAGCTGCCTAAAGACAGCTGCAACCTGGTCAAGGCGCCCTCGCCAGGCAGGGCGCCCTCCCAATAAAGGGCGCCCGAAGCTGCCTATAAAAAGGGGCTCCCTTCCCCTTCTTCTCTTCACACACAAACCACTCCTTCTCCTCAACTTTCTACTTTCCAAGAAATCTTGCAACCCTCTCAAGCTCTCATCTTCAACAATGCCTTCCCGAGCAACCCGGTATAATTTTTAATTAAGTTAATTTCTTTTCAATTTTTCATTGCATGCATACTCTCTTTAAAGTGTATATATTTTCTCTTAGAAGACGCCGACCAAACCAGGCAGAACCCGGTACCCAACCTAGTCCTGATCCTAGGTTTCCGAATTTAGAATTGTGTAATAAGTTCGCTCGTACCACCTATAAACCTATCAAGACGAGCTACTTGAATAGATAATTTTTCACCCAATCCTGTCCCTTAGCAATAAATGTCATAAACTTTTACCAACTTGACAATCTCGTATTCTGCACCCATCCAGTCAATATATCCTTGTGTGCAGAATTTTACAATAACATAATTAGACAGGATAATCTCATGTTCTCCACCATGGTTCAAGGAATTCCCTTAACTATCACACCAACATTACTGAACCGATTTTTAGGACTACGACACTCGCAGTCCACCTTCTGTTGTTACCCTCCTAGGGAGCCTCCCTTTGATACTCCCTACTCTCACATCACCTTAGATACATTACACTCATACTTCTTTTAGGCAACCAGTGGCCAGACGATTTCAGTCTGTCGACTTAGAGGTCCAGGACTACGCTCTATATAGGGTCTTAGTCCGATATATTCTGCCATTATCCACCAGGGGACGTCACCACTATGCGACCATTCCATACCTTTCTCCTGTACGCCTTGATTCACCAGCTAGATATTGAATAGGACTTCACATGTTTCACACATCCTACACGCATCCAGTGTGACCACGCAAGGGCGGGCACGGATACCCTACTGCCACATCATCACGTCCTTATTACATCACCATGGTAGGAACATTACCGAGGGAGAGATGGTCGATCTAACCGATTACGATGAAATAGGCTATAGAAACTTCGCCCTAGCAGGTATAGAGGTGTCCGGTACCGGGGTCCTGTCCTGGAGACGTCAGAGAGGAGCTCCCCACATCGATTCAGACGAGGAGGTTGAGTTCGACGTCGCAGATGTAGCGGCAGCAGCCCGAGCCCATATAGACGAGCCCGCTCCACCGACACTCTACGAGAGAGTGACCCGTATAGAGACACAGATACAGAGTCTCAGAGAGGAGGTCGAGGCCTATCACATCGAGCAGATGGACGCTCGTAGAGGCGATCGAGAAGTGGCAGATGCATGATACATTGAGATGATGGCACGATTCGATGCATGGCAGCCGGGCCCATCTGATCATCCCGGTCCCTCGTCTTAGATCTTACTGCGTTGTACTATTAGCTATCTGACTACCCCTACCGAGTAGGGTTGACTTATGTTTGACCTGTATGGATGTTATGTTTTTCTATGTTGACTTGTGAAATTAAGTACTTATTGCATTTGACTAGAAGGCAGTTATGATTGTGCTCAGTAGAATAGTTTTAACTCTATTTCTCTTACTGCTCTATTTATTTTTCAAAATTGTTTCTAAAAATAGAATTTGAAAAACTGTTTTACTTAATTTTAAAATCAATTTTTACTTTCGACTTAGTTTTTTTTTTATTTCAAAACTACCCTCTTAAAAACTAGGGCTTTTTCGAAAATGGACTTAGCCTAGGCCTTAACCCTAGAACTGCATGCACCTATAGACTTAGAAGCCAGCATCTCACAAGCACCTTAGGGTACTTTTGATTGATAACCTAGAATGGGTTGAGATGCTTAGGTCTTTGCCTTAATTCAAGATGCTTTAAGTCAGTGCATCTGCAGTAATTGGGGCACTAAATACAACTTATACAGCAATCAAGTTAAGTGTCAAGTTTAGAAAATCTAACTTGAACAGAAACACTTAACTTGACTAACCCTAGCAAAAGCTACTGTTTATAACAGGCAGTAAGTAGCTAATTGGGTTAGACAGGTCCCTATAGAGAAAATTGACTGATTTGATTTAAATCTAATAATGAATTGGTTCAGTACAGCAAAATCTTACTTATTTCCTTTATGTAATTTTGTTTGCTACATTTATCTATTTTTGATATATGGCAAAGGGGGAGAGATAGGAAAGGAGAGAGTAAAATAATTTTTTTTGCTCAAATATTTTTTAACTCTATCCTTTATTCAAAAAGTTTTCAAAATTTTCTTATCCTCTATTCAAAAAGCTTTCAAAAATACTTAAGCTTTTCTAAGTACTTAAACGTTTTAAAAACCTTTTCAAATTATTATCTAAGTACTTAAGTTCTTAAGCTTTCAAAATTTTTACTTAAGCTTGTCAAAATTTTCACTTAAGCCTTCAAAATTTTGCTAAGTACTCAAGCCTTTCAAATTTCCTTACTTAAGCTTGTCAAATTTAAACTTCTATAAGTATTTTAAGCTTAAGTTTTCAAAATTATTAAGTACTTAAGTTTTCAAAATTATTAAGTACTTAAGTTTTTTCAAAGGTACAAAAGTCTTTCAAAATTTACTAAATACTTAAGTTTTCTGTACTTAAGTTAATAACTTCAAAAAACTTTTTGAGTACCTTAAAACTTAAGGCTTCAAACCCTTTAAGTACTCTAAGATCATCGATATGTACTTTTAACTTAAGTTATCAAAAGATTTCCAAGTACCTAAAACTTAAGTTTTTCAAAGTACAAGCAAAAGCTCTTAACCCCACGAATTTTTGAAAAATCTAGGGAGAGTTTTCCTTCCAGGGGGAGGGAACAATATTTAAGGTTTTTACATGCTTACCTAAACTTAACTTTTTGAACTAGGCTTGCCATAAATCAAAAAGGGGGAGATTGTTGGTACAGAATGCACCAAAGTCAAACCTGTGTTTTGATAATGGCAACAGAGTTCAAAAGTCAAGTCTTACTTGTTTTTCTAATAAGTCACTCTAGTGTGCAGGAAAAGCCCTAGCGAAGGACTGCTAGGCACTGGCGAAGGAATGCCAGGGTAAAAAGCCCTAGCGAAGGGCTGCTAGGCTGCTAGGCACTGGCGAAGGAATGCCAGGGTAAAAAGCCCTAGCAAAGGACTGCTAGGCGCCAGGCGAAGGACAGCTTGGGACTGAAGTCCTAGCGAAGGAATGCTAGGCACCGGGCGAAGGACAGCTCGGCATCCAAGCCCTGGCAAAGGACCGCCAGGCAAAAGTCCAACCAAAGGAACGGTTGGCATCAGGTAAATTCTCTCGAGAGGAGTAGGTGAGGACGCGTTCCCCGTCGAGGGAACAGTAGGCGTCGGTTCGACCTAGGGCTCCATTTTGGAGACCAAAGTCAGAACCAAGACAGCTAAGGCTGTATAAACTAATAATTAATTGTTTTTTGGACTAACCCTGGATGCAGGACCGAAGGAACGTGTGTCTGCAACTCAGAGAGTCTCAAAGGAGTGAGGCAACAGCTGAGCAGGGCGCCCTGAGTGTCCAGGGCGCCCCCAAGGTGAACCAGAAACAAATGAAGCAAAAAAGGCTTCGGCTGCTTACTGGGCAGGGCGCCCTCAGCAGCCAGGGCGCCCTCAGCAGCCAAGGCGCCCAGCGCCCAAGCCTGCGAAGCGTCACCCTTATCCAGCCAAGAATTTTACGCGGAAGAAGTCAAGCAGGGCGCCCTCTGCGACCAGGGCGCCCCCAGAGTCAAAGTTATCCCTATTCGGATGGGATAACGCTTGACCGAGCTAAAACCGGATTGGTTGACACGTGCCAGGGCGCCCCCGACGTCCAGGGCGCCCCGAGGTGCTATAAATAGCACCCAACGCCCAAGCTTTCCACAACAACTTCGAACCAACACTTCCACGCTCTTCTATGCTCACGCCTTGCTCCGGAAACTGCTTAACTCGAGCCGACGATGTCCCGCTGCTCCGGAAAGTCAACCTACAACCAGACGTCGGTAAAAGAAGAGTTTTTTTTGTTTAAAAGTTTATGGTACTATACTTGTAAATCTATTCTTGTAAACTGATTTTGCGCTCATATAGAATTGCTCAAAGTAAACGATCAACGATCGTGGCCCTTGGAGTAGGAGTCGACCTAGGCTCCGAACCAAGTAAAAAAGTATTGTGTTCGTGTGTTTTGTTTCTTTCCGCTGTGCAAATTGCTCTCTCCATAAATCCGAAAGTTTTCCGATATTCACCCCCCCCTCTATCGGTTCTCACGATCCAACAGATCCTACAAGGTATCCAAGGACCTTTTCATTGTAAAATTAGATGATTTCTTTTATGCAATGGAGCTACATGAGCTTGCTAACAAAGGCCCAAAAGAGAAGGGTATTGCTCTTGTTGTAGGGGACAAAGGAAAGAAAAAGAAAGAAAAGAAGAAGGAGAAGGAGGTCTCTTCTTCTTCATCCGAATCCGATGAGGACGGGAGCGATTCTTCATCAACCGAAATGGCAAACTTTGTGAGAAGAATGATGAGGAAGAGTCAACGCTATAAGGGGAAAGGTAAAACAAGTGAAAATAATGTTGATAAAACTAATATCACTTGTTTTGAATATAGCAAGAAGGAGCACTATAGGAGTGAGAGTCCAAAACTCAAGAAGAAGGAGGAGAAGGCAAAGAAGAAGAAGGTATTAAAGGTCACATGGGATGAGTCCTCATCTAGCTCATCTGAGGAGGAAAAGGAGGAGAAGAGCACCCGCCACGTGGCTCTTATGGCATTGAAAGATTCAAACATAGAGAGTGTTGACGAGTCAAGTGATCCTTCAACAGCAGCTTCATCATCTTCGGATGATGAAGAGGTTATCTCTCCCGAGCTTGATAAGTGTTATAGAACTATTGCTTGCTTGACTACTTTGCTCAAAAAATCTAAGGACAAGGTAAAATTCTTAAAATTAGAAGTAGAACAATTGAAAACCTCTAAGGATGATGAAATAGATGATTTGCATGTTGAGTTCCTTGAGGATGAGAACAAGGCCTTAAAGAGTGAAGTTGAAAAACTCAAGAATCTTCTTGGGAAGTTTTCAACTAGCTCTAAGACCTTGGATATGATCCTCAATTCCCAAAGAGCGGTCTACAACAAGGCCAGTATAGGTTACCAACCTAAGGAACCTAGTTTGGTGTCATTGATGTCTAGAACCCAATTTAAATCATCAAATGTTTCTAGGGTTCAAGGACTTAGGAAGAAAATGACCAAGGCATGGGTCCCAAAGACTTGCATTGTAGGTGCATTAGGTCCCAAGGTTTGGATACCTAAATCATCTATCTTTCGTGTTGTGTAGGCATTGGTTGAGGGGGAGTATCTATCAACATGGTTTGTTGATAGTGGATGCTCCAAGCACATGACCGGGGATAAATCGTTATTCACTACCCTACAAAGCAAAAATAGAGGTAATGTTTCATTTGATAACAATGGTAGTCTCAAGGTTGTAGGAATATATGACATTCAAATATCCGAATGTCTTAGGATCAAGAATGTCCTTCTAGTCAAGGAGATGACCTTCAATCTCCTGAGTGTCAGTCAATTGTATGATGTGGGATACACAATTTAATTTTACACAAGTTAGTGTCTAATTAGACACAATGACACACATGACAAGTACTAGTAGGCACAAGAGTAGACAACATTTATCAAGTCTCTTTTAAAAGTGCTACTAATGCCTCTGTTAAGTGTTTCATGTCAAAAGAAGAAGAATCTTATCTTTGGCACTGGAGGTTGGCTCACGTGAACATGAAGAACATCCGGAAACTAGCCACAAGGGACTTGTAGGCTTACCGAGCATCAAGTACGAAAAAGAAAAATTGTGTGATGCATGTCAAATGGGTAAGCAAATAAAAGCGTCTCATAAAAGTAAAAGCGTTGTAATTACTTCTACTACTTTAGATTTATTGCATATGGACTTGTTTGATTGCAGTACCATAGTTTCATTGAATGGTAGTAGATATTGTTTTGTGGTTGTTGATGATTATACTAGATATACATGGACCTATTTTCTAAAACATAAGGACCAAACCTTAGACATTTTTATTTTTATTTTTTGTAGAAGAACTGAAAATGAAAAATCTACAACAATCAAGACCATTAGGAGTGATCATGGAGGTGAATTTTAAAACCATAGGTTTTTAGAGTTTTATCAAGAGATATAGACATGAGTTTTCTACTCCTAGAACACCACAGCAAAATGGTGTTGTAGAGAGGAAAAACCGAGTCCTATTAGAGGTTACACGAAGCATGCTTAATGAGTACTCCTTACCAAGCTACTTATGGGCTGAACCTGTAAACACAGCTTGCTATGTGCAAAATTAAGTCCTTATCCATAGGTTTTTAGGGAAGACTCCACATGAAATTTGGTTTGGAAGACCGCCTACAGTTAGACATCTCCGGGTGTTTGGGTGTAAGGTATTCATTCTAAACACCAAGGATCATCTTGGAAAGTTCACAGCAAAAGCTGATGAAGGGATATTTGTCGGGTACTCCCTTGTTAGCAAAGCTTACCGAGTCTACAACAAGAAGTCTAAGTTAGTTGAAGAATCTTCTGATGTTGTATTTAAGGAGATCCCAAAAGTGATTGATCATTCAGGAGATGTAGAAGGAGTTCAATTCGAACTTAGGAGATTAAGATTGGATGAAAGTCCAAGTATTGGAGGTGTTGCGGATGAGTCTGATGATGGTGAGCCTAGACTACATGGAGCTCAGCCTGACCCTGAGTCTGAGTCTGTGTCTAGTGAAACCATCTAAGAAGCACCTCCAACACCAAGGCAAACTAGGTTAGTCTCTAGTCATCCCCAAGATCAAATTGTTGGAGATATCCATTATGGGGTTAGAACTAGATCATTATTTAGGAATGAGGCTAATGAGGTCACCTTGATTTCTGAAATTGAACCTAGAGTAGTTGACGAGGCATTACATGATCCCGATTGGATTATTACTATGCAAGATGAGTTAAGTCAATTTGAGAGAAGCCGAGTTTGAGACTTAGTTCCTAGACCTAAGAAGACCACAATTATTGGAACTAAATGGGTCTTCAAGAACAAATTGAATCATAAGGGAGAAATCGTAAGAAACAAGGCACGCTTAGTAGCCAAGGGCTACAGTCAAGTTGAAGGTCTTGATTACGATGAGACATATGCTCCCGTGGCACGATTAGAGTCCATTCGATTGATGCTTGCATTTGCAGCACATAGAGGTTTCAAACTCTATCAAATGAATGTGAAATCGACCTTCTTAAATGGTTTCATTAAAGAAGAGGTCTATGTTGAACAACCACCGGGGTTTGAAAATTCTGAATTTCCAAACCACGTGTTTAAGCTAAAGAAGACTCTTTATGGGCTAAAACAAGCACCTCGTGCTTGGTATGAGCGATTGTCAACATTTTTGAGTGAAAAAGGCTTCGTGAGAGGTCAAATAGACCCTACACTATTCCTACGTAGAGATAGTGAAAATATTTTTGTAGCCCAAGTATATGTCAATGACATAATTTGTGGCTCTAACAACAAGGGCTATTTGAATGAGTTCATTGAGCACATGGAGAGTGAGTTTGAGATGAGTCTAGTGGGAGAATTGACTTTCTTCCTTGGACTTGAAATCAAACAAACAAGAGAAGGAATTCATGTGCATCAATCCAAATACACTCAAGAGATGCTCAAGAAATTCAATATGAGTGACTCAAAGGATGTAACCACTCCCATGGCGACTAACACGCGATTAGATAATGATGAGAGTGGGAAGCCAGTTGATTTGACCCAATATAGAAGCATGATTAGTAGTTTGCTATACCTCATAGCGAGTCGCCCGGACATTCTTTTTGCTGTGGGTATGTGCGCTAGGTACCAAGTATGTGTCAAGGAATCTCATTTAACTGCTGTTAAGAGGATTTTGAGATACCTTAAGGGCACAATTGGAGTTGGTCTTTGGTACCCCTGTATAGAATCTTTTGATTTGATAGGTTATACCGATTCCGACTATGCTGGGTGCAAGTTGGATCGGAAAAGCACAAGTGGAGGTTGCCAATTCTTAGGATCATCTTTGGTGAGTTGGTCAAGTCAGAAGCAACATTGTGTTGCTCTCTCCATGACCGAGTCGGAGTATATTACCATGGGGGAGAGTGTATCACAATTGTTGTGGATAATATGTTGAGGCAATCTGTGGTCCGGAGTGACCAAGTATTTTGATGTTTGGGCAAAGGGTTTAAGTTAGGTTTGTTGGAAACGAGATGGCTAGAGAGGGGGGGGGTGAATATAGCCAATCACTTTTCACTTGCGATTAACAAGTTTCCTGCACTTAACTTATCAGTAGCACAGCAGTGGAAGAAACAAAAGAAACTGAAAGTGCAGTAAGCTAAAACAGAAATGAGATCAAATAAAGACAACTGCCAAGAACGCTAACAAGAGGGTTTACAAGGTTCGGGGATAACTTGCCCTTACTCCTTGGCGTGCCCTTAAGGTGGGCGATCCCTTGATCGTCGGCAGATCAGGCCCCGGTTTCACCGGATATAATGCAACCTCCTTCTCGGTGGAGAAACCTCTCCACAGCGTTTCAATCAGGATAAAGTTTAAGCACAAAGAAACTACGAGAAAGATCTTACTCAAACACTTAGCAAGGACAAGAACACAACTAGCTTCCCTGAGCTCCACCCAGTGGCGATCTCATGCAAGAACCCTTCTTCGTGTCTTCCCACTGTCGGACTCCAAGCTACTTGTTCTCTCCTTCAAGCGCTCAAGTAAAGATTGGTTGCTTCTCGATCGCTTGCTCAAAGTGATGACAGCTTCAAGAATGTAGCAAGCAGATTGTGGAGAACACTAGGCGCGGCAAGAACACAAGTTCCAGAACTCTGCTTCCCCGAAGCCAATTTCCGCCCTTTTTCTCCACTCAGCATTAGGTGACAATATCCTCCATAGCCTCTAGCTATCTTGCTGCCAACACCAGCTACCACTGAGCCCTCTCTGGTCTTCCTGAGATCCCCTCAGCTAAGCCCCAGTCTCGGCTCCAGTTTGCAGGTCGGCCGTTGCAGCCTGAAATGGAGAATTGGACAAACCTGCTCCAAGGAAAGCCTCCGTTGACCTCTCCTTGAGTGTTTGAATCCTCCCCTGTCACCTGCAGCTTAATCAGACTGTTAGAGCAGCAAATCATACAGTAAATCAAATATCAGAAGCAAACATCAGCGAATCGGTTGCGATCAGACGCTCTGACCACGTCTGACAGGGCAATTTGAATTAAAGTGATCGGTCACCGGACCGATCCAGGGCGTGTGGGTCGGTCACCAGACCGATCCACTGCTTCGCTGAGATTCCCAGCTCTCGCAGCTATACACGCCTGATCGGTCACCAGACCGATCAGAGTGAAGCCTGATCGGTCACCAGACCGATCAGAATGAAGCCTGATCGGTCACCCAGACCGATCAGGGCAGATGAACAGTGATTTTTTAATCAGATCCAAGATCCCTGATCGGTCACCGGACCGATCCAGGACTTTGATCAGCAAGGGAACTCACTCACCGTCTGCTCACTGATCGGTCACCAGACCGATCAGGAGCAAGCCAGCAAGGAAGCAGCCTGCTCCCTGATCGGTCACCGGTCCGATCAGGAGCCACACAATAGATTCCCAATCTCACTGTGCGCTCCCTGATCGGTCCCCAGTCCGGTCAGACATCGCTGGATCGGTCACCAGACCGATCCACGAAGGAGCAGCGTGCCAATGTCCCTGATCGGTCACCAGACCGATCCAGAGACTCAACCCTAGCCCTCCAAGCTAGTGTTTCATTCACCTTAGCCCTCCAAGCCAAGGATTTTTCCATCTAACCCTCCAAGTTGGGAATTTGCACCTAACCCTCCAAGTTAGGACTTTTCACCTAGCCCTCCAAGCTAGGACTTTTCACCCAACCCTTCCGAGTTAGAACATCATCCAACCTAGCCCTCCAAGCTAGGCACCTGACCCTCCAAGCCAGGACTTTTTCACCTAATTCTCCAGGATGGGAATTTGCACCTAACCCTCCAAGTTAGGACTTTTCACCTAGCCCTCCAAGCTAGGACTTTTCACCCAACCCTTCCGAATTAGGACTTTTCCAACACCTAGCCCTCCAAGCTAGGACTTTTCAACACCTAGCCTCCCAGACTAGGATTTTCCATACCATGCCTGATCTCCGATCAGGACTTAATCATAATCATCATAATCATAATCAACCTAAACTAAAATCGATGTCAACACCAAAACAACAATCAGGGCAAGACTGCATCAACAATCTCCCCCTTTTTGTTGTTTGACAATCCGATTTTAAGTTTAGGGATTCTCAATCAATAGCTCAACTTTAGAATCATAGGGGAATCCAGATCCTCCCCTACAACCTGATCATTCTATACTTAAACAATCCACACTCTCCCCCTTTGTCGAACACGAAAAGGGTCTAGACGGGCTGTTAAGTTTTAAACAAACTCCCCCTCAACCCTAGGGGTAACCCAAATCAACAAGGATAGGAATGATTCTTGGATAACCATATGACCACATGTGAAAAATATAGAGCAAGGTATAGCAATCACATGCATCATATGAACACGAAGTAACAACTCACAGAGTATGCCAGAACAGTCATATATATCAAGTAGACATGACATTATAAGCATGAACATGGCAGTGTAGCAAACATGCAGATCATAGTCATATAAACAGCATGACATCAACAATAAGCATACTATCATGAGATAAAAACATAATCATGGCAATATAGCACGAATCCAAATAGTAGTCATCATAGCATCAACAAACAGTAACATCCGAAGCAAGATAGAACAGGCAAAAATCAGGATGTACACATCCGTCAAAAACATCAAACACAAACATAGAGCGTTCAATCGTCAGCTGGATCATCGTCCGAATCATCAATGTAGATGATATCTCCTGGTGAAGGGCCACTGGGGGATGCACCATCAGGAAATGTATGATGATACCATTCTTCATACCATCTGTCCTGGAAGGAGTGCATCTCAGAGACATCAGAGGCTAAAGCATCGAGACGGTGATCAAAAGTCTGAAACTCTGAGCGGACCTCCTGTCGCCAGAGCTCAGAGATATGCAATTCGTGCTGCAGCATCCGCTCTAACTCCGCAATCTGCCATCGGAGGTCAGGAGCCCACTCATCATAATCATCTATATCAGCGGGCTGCTCCTGGGAATGGGCTGCTCCTGGAAACTCCCCCATGTGTCTCTGATTCTTCCAACGCAACCCTCGTGATCCGACAACAATACCAGACTGGGCCAGCATGCGACGATCAAGTCGGCAGTGCTGTCACACCATAGGTACAGTACGACCCTGTGAGACATCGATCCCAGCGGACTGCAGCCAGGCAGTGATGATATGACCGAATGGCATATAGATCGTCTGACCATACCTCAGACCATGAACAATGATGGAGAAATAAATGGACGGTGCTATGTCAAAATCTAACTGCAGATGCATCCCGTAAAGCATCAGGCAGTGGAATGGATGGATCTCATCAAGATGCTTTGACGTAGTTGGAAGAAGACAATTTGTGATAATCTTAAACAGAACATAATCAATGGGAGATAGATGGAGAGCAGGAAACGTGGGAAACGTTCGGGTGTGCGCACCAGAACCCCGTGGCCTGGGTTGGCCTAGAAAATGCTCATAGATGGAGTCAGGAGTGACTCCAGTAAAGGGGACAGGAAGAGGGTCAGGAAGATAGGGATAGAGCGAAAAGTCATTATTGGAGCGACGGCAACCTAGAAACACAGTGAAGGCTGATAAGGTAAAGTCAAGATCGACACCGGCGACACGGGTCCGCCACCCCGTGCCCTCCCCATTGGCCAGATTATTGTAGAATTCAGAGACCAAATCAACATTGATTGGCCTTTCTAAGAAAAGGATGTTTTGAAGCTCATAGTACTCAATGATTCCTCTCACCGTAGGACAATGTTCATAAACAAAAGTTTGGTCCACTGACCGACATGGCATTAGTTTGAAGTTGTGCCAATGAAATTCTAGGGCATAGAGAATGTTCTGAAATCTAGGATGCGGGGGAGATGGAGGCCTCGGAGGAGGTGTAGAAGACGAAGGGCCTTTGCCCTTAGAACTATCCTCCATAGGTTCCTTACCCTTGGAAAACTTTCTATAGGGGGTTGAATTGGTCATACACATGATTTAATCAAGGAAGTGATCACACGGCAATGAATTGATCATATAAGGTAACACCCAATCAAAAAGTTAGACATTAAATCAAAAGAAAATTTGATCATATGGTGAGAAAGGGGGTCACAGCAAAAACAGAAGGGTCACAACAACACAGCAAGAACAAGAGACAAAACATGGTTAGCTTCACAAACAAGCACTACAGACTGATTCGAATGAAAAACCAAAGCAAAAACTTACTTTGGTGTCATTGGAGTAGTTCTTGGAGATCGACAGCAGGAAGCTTGCGCGGAAGGATGCTCTCGGCGCAAGAGGTGGTCGCAATGTGTTTCTGCGAGAGAGAAACACGCACAGGACTCCGAGAACCCTTCACACTCACGCTCACGCGAGGAAGAAGAACACGCAGGAGGCCCTCTCACACACACAGGGTCGCGCAAGAAGGTTTTCGGCGCTAGGGTTTGGGAGATGAAAGTGTTTCGCGAAGTTAATCGGTTAGTGGATCAGTCCACCAACCACAATTTAATGCGTTTGAACGGATCACCGTTCGATCTGATAGAGCCCAGACCGATCAGGCTATTGCCTGATCGGACTGACCAGTGCCTGATCGGTCGGGTGACCGATCAGGAGAGATCCTGATCGGTCGGTTGATCGATCAGGACACGATCAGTAGGCTTGGAGAGAAACCTCTGAGCTCCCTGATCGGTCTGTGGACCGATCACCATAGGGTGCCAGATCGGTCTGGGGACCGATCCAGGCTAGCTCAGAACACTTGATTAAAATCCCCAAGGACATTACTTGTCTCGCTGATCGGTCTGTGGACCGAACACCACAGGAAGAAGCCAGATCGGTCCAGGGACCGATCAGCCCTATGCCTGATCGGTCCGGTGACCAATCAGGGTTCCTGATACTCACTGATACGATCTGAAATGTTCAGTTTCAGATTTTCTGAAACTTTCCAACGAGATCTAATGAGTTTTATCGAACTTGGACATGATCTCCTGACTAAAATTGATCCCTTAACAAGAATCAAAGGTCCTTATAGGTTCAACAATCACTTTGACCCATACAAATGGAATCAAACTCAATCAACAATCATTCAAGCAATTTCAACTAAGTTTGAGTCAAATCCAATGTTCCAATCAAGTTTCCTTGATTGGAATGTCCAAGTATGATCATGGAGCCATATACACATATGTTATGCAATGGTTTTCCCCATACTTGGTCACCACCGTGATTATTATCTCGTCAACTTAATTTCTCAAGGGATGCATTGACATTTTGAGAAATTGAGTCGATCCTAACATCTCACCCCATATCTAGCAAACAAAAACGTTTTGGTAAACCTTATAGTTTGTGTGAGATGTTCCCAAGGTTACCCAATTGTTTCCCAACAATTTGAAATAATCATGAAGGGTTTTAATGCATTCTGAAAATCATGAAGCGCGACACATTCCCAACTCCCGTCTTAGAAAACTAAATTCGGTTTCGGGAAGTGGTTTAGTGAAAATGTCAGCTAGGTTTGACTTGGACTCCACATAAGAGAGTACAATGTCTCCTCTAGCTACATGATCCCTAATGAAGTGGTGTCTTACTTCAATATGTTTGGTCCTAGAATGATGGACTGGATTCTTGGTTAAGTTAATTGTGCTTATGTTATCACATAACACTTGCACACCCTTGTAACTCAATCCATAGTCTTCTAAAGTATGTATCATCCACAACAATTGTGATACACTCTCTCCCATGGCGATATATTCTGCCTCGGTCGTGGAGAGAGCAACACAATGTTGCTTCCGACTTGACCAACTTACTAAGGACGAACCTAAGAATTGGCAACCCCCACTTGTGCTCTTTCGGTCCAACTTACATCCAGCGTAGTCGGAATCCGTGTAGCCAATTAAATCAAATGATTCGGTACGGGGGTACCAAAGACCTACACCAATTGTGCCCTTGAGGTATCTCAAAATTCGCTTAATAGCAATTAAGTGAGATTCCTTGGCACAAACTTGATACCTAGCGCACATACCCACAGCGAAAAGAATATCAGGTCGACTAGCTGTGAGGTATAGCAAACTACCTATCATGCTTCGATATTGAGTTAAATCAACCGGTTTACCACTCTCATCATTGTCTAATCTTGTGTTTGTGGCCATGGGAGTGGTTACCTCTTTTGAATCACTCATATTGAATTTTCGAAGCATTTCTTGTGTATACTTTGATTGGTGCACATGGATATCATCTCGGGTTTGCTTGATTTCAAGTCCAAGGAAGAAAGTCAACTCTCCCACTAGACTCATTTCAAACTCACTCTCCATGTGTCTAATGAACTCATTTAAATAGCCCTTATTGTTAGAGCCACAAATTATGTCATCGACATATACTTGGGCTACAAATATATTATCACCATCTCTTCGTAGAAATAGTGTAGGGTCTATTTGGCCTCTAACGAAGCCCTTCTCAACTAGGAATGTCGACAACCGCTCATACCAAGCCCGGGGTGCTTGTTTAAGGCCATAAAGTGCCTTTTTGAGCTTGAACACGTGGTTTGGAAATTCGGTACTCTCAAACCCCGGAGGTTGTTCGACATAGACCTCTTCTTTAATCAAACCATTTAGAAAGGCCGATTTGACGTCCATTTGATATAATTTGAAACCACGATGTGCTGCAAATGCTAGCATCAATCGGATGGATCTAATCGTGCCACCGGAGCATAGGTCTCATCATAATCAAGGCCTTCAACTTGACTGTAGCCCTTGGCTACCAAGCGTGCCTTGTTTATAATGATTTCTCCCTTATGGTTCAGTTTGTTCTTGAAGACCCATTTGGTTCCAATAATGGAGGTCTTCTTAGGTCTAGGGACTAAGTCCCAAACTTGACTCCTCTCAAATTAACCTAGTTCATCTTGCATTGCTATGATCCAATCGGGATCATTTAATGCTTCATCAATTTTTCTAGGTTCAATTTCAGAAATTAGGGCAACTTCATTAGCCTCATTCCGGAAGAATGATCTAGTTCTAACCCCCTGATGGATGTCTCAACAATCTGGTTTTGGGATGATAGAGGCTAATCTAGTTTGCCTTGGTGTTGGTGGNCCCTCTTTGGTTTGGTCGGCCAAAATAAAAAAGGGAAACCAAATTGTTTGGTTTAAATTATAAAATAAATCAAGCGTGATTTGTTTTATAAAATTATGGATAGAAAAATTTATATAAAGAAATTTACATAAAGAAATTTATAGAGATTTATTCCTTTTATGGAAATTAAAATGAACCATCGATTGGTTTATTTTATTTTATAAAATCAATTATGAATTGATTTTTCCATGATAAGAAAAATTTATATAATAAATTTCTTGTAAATTTTATTCCATAATAAAAGGGGAGACGTGGTTGTTTTTTATTATAAATTAAGTTATAATAAAAACTAGGCATAACGGAATAATTCATAGAAAAATTTATAAGATAAATTTCTTATGAAAAATTTATTCCGTTAAAAGGAGACTTGGCGAAAAGAGGCTACTATATAAAGGTGCAAAGGCAAGGCTTGGAAATCAATTCAAGAGATCAAGGATTCTTGCCTAGTCTCTCTTCCTCTCCTTCTCTCCCTCTCCCTCCTCTAGTGGGTGCCGGCCCTAGAGGGTTCCCTTAGGGTTGCCGTGAGCTACCTCCACAAAGAAGGTGCCGAAGAAGAAGAAGAAGCGGGTCACGACTCCTTCCTTTCTCCCGGAATCTTGATTCCGTTTCCATTTGGTGGTTAGTTTTCAATCATCTCTCTCTTGTATTCTTTTCGTGCCTTTGGAGAATCTAGTAGTTCTTGTCGGCACGAAACTCGTGGCTTTGCGAAGTCATCCCGAAGAAAACTCGGCGTGGACGCGAATAGAGGCGGAGCTTCCAAGGGACGCTACGGTTGGATCTCGTCCCTTACTTCGAGTTACGCGAGGTATCAAGTAAATTAGTTTACTTTCTGCAAAATTTTAATTTATGATCATGTCTACAGAATATAAGATTGCATGCTAGATGTGTGGTTAAAATAATTTGAGAAATTATTTATGCTAAGTCTTCCGCTGCACGTAATAAAATTTAAAAATTACGAACCCGCATCCATGTCAACATGCACCCGGTCCCAACAGTGGTATCAGAGCCGGTTAGTGTTCGACATAATCATATAATTGTTTTGCAGAAAATTTTGTCATGATCTCAATTTTGGAAAATTTTCCAATTATGGAAACTTTCCAATTATGATAAATTTTAGATTTAGGAATTTCAAAGCTTGGAAATCCTCATGAAATTTCGCAAACTTTTGAAATATCCTAGTTTCTGAAATTTTATGATAATTGTGAAAACTTCCCATCTTTGGAAACTTTCCAATTTTGGAAATTTCCTAATTTTGGAAATATGTAAGTTTTCTTTCTACCAGAAACTTACAATTATTCTGAAAACCTATTATGAAATCTCGCAATTTTGGGCACTTTCTTTCAAGAAAGTCTAGACAAATTTATGGATCATTAATTGACAATTAAATTCGAATTGGTTTTAAATTATTAACAAAATTCTTTATTTTGGATTGAGCCTCGGGGAGCCGTCCAATTTAAAGTTAGTTGTTGTAATTTAATTTCCCATTTTGAATAAAATTGTCATGTTTAATTTGGTTACGCCTCGGGGAGCGGACCAAATTGGATTTACGACAAATTTCTTTTCTTTGGGTATCTGAGCCTCGGGGAGCCACCCTTAGAAAACAATTTGTTGTAATTAATTAATCCATAAATAAAATATGTGATCAAATCTTGGAAATTTAGGACAATTTCCTTATTTGATTTAAGAGGTGATGCTCTTACATATTGTTGTCTCCAAAATTAATTAGGAAAATGGTTTCCTATAGAGTTTTCTTAAATAAGATTTTCATGAAAATAATATGTGGTTGAATTAAGGGAATCTGTCTCTTAATTTAATAAGATTTGATTTAGAGAAATCAAAGTCTTAAACATATTATTTCCGAAATTGATTATGACAATTTAAGAAATTGTTTCCCAAAACAATTCCTTGAATAAAGTATGAAATTAGAATTAGGAAATCCGGTTCCTAATTCAATTAATGAGACTTGATAAATTAAGTCACATGCATACTTTATTAAGGAAATCGTTAGTACATGACATAATTATATGTCATGAATGTGCTTAGAAAGAAAAGGATGAGACCCAAAACCCCTTACAAAATATTAAGGCCAACACCTTCCATTGATATGGTTAGAACCGGAGTTTTGTTTCTCGTTTGGGTTGATGGACACATCCATGCCCGGCTGAAACCTCAACATGTTTAAACCATGGAATTAGTTTATGATTAATATAGTTGGAGTCAGAGGTCAATCCTTAGTTTTGGTTATTGGACACATCCAAGCCTGACTAAACGGTTGAATGAGCTCCAACCATATTAAAACTATTTCTTGATTAATGGGTCAGCCTTAAGTTGTTGTGCCACAGCCAAGGTCGATGTAAAGAGAGGTGCAGTTGGGTGCTATGTATAATGTTGCATACTTGTTAATGAGTTAACAACCCAATGATTTATGCAAACATTCAATTAGTTGATAGCATAAAGTGATAGTTACATATATGTGATATGTAATCGGTATAATTACCTACCTTCATAGCTAAAAATAACTTGATGGCCACAGCCATGGTTGTTTTTATCTATGGTTGGATATCAACCTATTTGGAGATGTTCCTACGATCTCCCGAATTGATAAAAAGGGTTATTCAATTCGAAAAATAAATAGGATTTAATTAATGTATGTTGATGCATTCTTTATCATTCTTCTCACATAAGCTCAATTTGTATTTCTAGGATAATCACTCGATCATGTCTTCTCTGAATTTGCGTTCCATTTTGGACACCAATAAGTTAACTAAGGACAAAAAGACTGAAAAGGCACCAAAAGGCACTTGCCATCACTGTGGCAAGGAGGGTCACTGGCGAAGAAACTGCAAGGTTTATCTTGAGTCCTTGAAGAAGAAGGCATCTGATGCCCCATCCTCTTCAGGCATCTTCGTTATTGAATGTCACTCTATTTCTCGTACACCCGGGTACTTGATACTGGGTGTAGCTCACATATATGTAATGACATACAGAGGCTAAGGAATAGAAGAAGACTCGTCAAGGGAGAAGCGAATTTGCGAGTTGGAAATGGAGCAAAGATTGCTGTCGTTGCCATCGGAACACATTTGCAAAAGCTCCCTGCTGGACGTGTCTTAGAATTGGATAATTGTTATTTTGTTCCTTCGTTAATAAAGAACATTGTATCTATTTCATGCTTGAATGAAAAGGGTTATCATTTAACTTTTAGTAACAATTGTGTTACATAACTTTAAATGGTTTCTTTATGGGACCGGAACTTTGTACAATGAATCTACACGTTAGATTTATCCAGTGACTTTTTAATATCAAAGTTAGCAACAAACGTGCTCGAATAGATAATCGAATAGACTCCTATACGTGGCATTGTCGTCTTGGCCATGTAAGTAAGAAACGCATGACCAAATTACACCGATGTGGAATTCTGGAATCATTTGAACCCGGTTCATTTGATACATGCGAATCATCCTTAAAAGCAAGATGACCAAATTACCCTTTTCCGGAAAAGGCAACCAGTGGGAGAATTGGTTGGTCAATACATACTGATGTATGTGGACCAATGTCAACTCTTCACAAGGAGGTTATAGCTACTTCATTACCTTTATCAATGATCACTCACGATTCGGGTATGTGTTCTTAATGAAACACAAATCTGAAGCTTTTGAGAAATTCAAAAAGTTCAGAAGTGAAGCAGAGAAACAGCTTGGCAAAAGTATTAAGATACTTCGATCCGATCGGGGTGGTGAATACTTAAGTCAAGAGTTTCAAGATTATCTTAGGGACAATGGGATATTGTCTCAATGGACTCCGCCGTATACACCATAGCATAATGGTGTATCTGAGAGGCGTAACTGAACCTTGATGGACATGGTTAGATCCATGATGAATCATGCAACTCTTCCAAAATCCTTTTAGGACTATGCACTTAAGACAGCTGTTTACTTGCTAAATAGAGTCCCGACCAAGGTAGTCTCTACTACTCCATATGAGAAGTGGAATAGTAAGAAACCCCACTTAACTCACCTTAAGATATGGGGTTGTCCTGCTTATGTGAAGCGGACTGTATCAGACAAATTGGATGCTAAGTCTGATAAATGTCTATTTATTGGATACCCTAAGGAAACGAAGGGTTACCAATTCTATCATCCCTTGGAACAAAAGGTGTTTGTTTCAAGGCATGCTGTATTTCTGGAAAAAGAATTTCTTTTACAAGAAAACAGTGGGAGTGGCATTGAACTTGATGAAGTTCAAGAAACTCCAATAGACATTACAGAGACACCTAGTCTAGACCCACAACCAATAACTCATAATGATGAGCTATCAGTTGAACCTAAAACAACACCACCTCTTCGAAGGTCCGATAGGACACGCAATATTCCAGAGAGATACGGATTTCTCATAAGTGAATCGAACGACGTGTTACTCATAAGCGATGACGAACCTATCAGTTATGAAGATGTTCTGAAAAGTTCAGAAAGGGACAAATGGCTTGAAGCCATGAAGTCGGAAATGGATTCCATGTACGAAAATCAAGTATGGGACTTGGTTAACCCACCTGAAGGGATTAAACCCATAGGGTGCAAGTGGGTTTTCAAGAAGAAAATCGACATGGAAGGTAATATTGTTACCTTTAAGGCTAGATTAGTGGCAAAAGGATATTGTCAGAAACAAGGAATTGATTATGACGAAACCTATTCGCCAGTAGCTATGCTTAAATCCATTCGGATGCTCCTGGCCATAGCAGCTCATTATGATTATGAGATATGACAAATGGATGTGAAAACAGCTTTCCTTAATGAAAACCTGCTTGAGGATGTATACATGATACAACCTGAAGGTTTCACATCGGTTGATAAAACCAAAGTATGCAAGCTTCGACGATCCATATATGGACTAAAGCAAGCATCCAGGAGCTGGAACATCCGTTTTGATGAGACAATCAAAGAGTTTGATTTCTCACAAAATCCTGACGAACCTTGTGTGTACAAGAAGGTTAGTGGGAGTGCAGTCGTATTCCTAGTGTTATATGTCGATGACATATTACTTATAGGAAACGATATATCAGTCTTACAGTCAGTTAAAATTTGGTTGTCCAAAACTTTCTCCATGAAAGACCTGGGAGAAGCAACCTATATCCTTGGGATTAGAATCTATAGAGATAGATCAAAACGGTTGCTTGGTCTTTCGCAGTCTACATATATAGACCGATTGCTAAAAGGTTTAGCATGTCGGAATCCAAGAAAGGTTACCTTCCCATCAGGCATGGGATCAACCTTTCAAAGTCTATGTGTCCGTGCACAGAAGACGAGAGGATTTGCATGAATAAGATTCCTTATGCATCCGCGATAGGATCTATCTTGTATGCTATGTTATGTACTAGGCCCGATGTATCGTATACTCTAAGCGTCACGAGAAGATACCAGTCGGATCCAGGAATGGATCATTGGGCGGCTGTCAAGACAATCCTTAAGTACTTAAGAAGAACTAAGGGTGTGTTCCTAATATATGGAGAAGATGATATGGTCATACGTGGGTATACTGATGCCAGTTTCCAGATAGATAAGGATGACTCCAAATCTCAGTCTGGATACGTATTTATCTTGAATAGAGGCGCAATAAGTTGGAAGAGTTCCAAACAAGACACCGTAGCGGATTCTACCACGGAAGCAGTCTGGATCAAGAACTTTGTCTCAAAACTTGGTGAGGTTCCAACCATTGATGAAGCAATACCGGTTTATTGTGACAACAATGGAGCTATTGCACAAGCAAAGGAACCAAGGTCTCATCAGTGATCCAAACATGTGCTTCGCCGCTATCATCTGATCAGAGAGATTATAAGTAGGAATGATATACAAACTGAGAAAATTCCACTGAAAGGAATTTAGCGGATCCTTTAACTAAGGCCTTGCCTCAAAGCAAGTTTGAGGGTCATGTTAGAGCTTGTGGTATTGGATACCGTAGCGATTGGCATTAGGCCAAGTGGGAGTTTGTTAGTAATATGAGAGAAGTGTCCTAAGGCAATCGCCTTATGATTGTAATCATTTACTTTGATAAATGAATATTCACTATTTGAGTATACATGTTCGTGTATTTGATTGAGATCTTAAACTCATTTACTGAATGTCCGCAATACAATTCACAGCATGAGAGAATTTGTGATGAATTCACAACTAGTGATTATCTCTACATGTGCAATTGTGAAGTATTGAAATTGTCCCTAGTCGATGAATTGATAAATACGCTAGCATGGGTTATTCTCTAATCAGCTGATTCTCACTGGCTGGTGACATTGGGATGTCCGGAGATAAACATGAATGCTAGTTAAGGGAACTAGTTCATTGGAGTGACTGGCTGTAAAACTTCATATGGTAGTCTACATATAGACATGTCAATGAAGTTTTTACTGCAGCTTAAGTGCGATGTTCCTTTGACTTGCGGTGTTCAAGTCATCTTGGTCATGGAGACTTATACTTTGACATCTTAAGCAAGCATCTCCAAGGAGGTGTGAACCCAGGATGATTGGGTATAAGCCGAAGTGCCCGAAGATGTTTGAACAGCCTACAAAGGATTCACCACTCCTTGCGAGGGGATGTATACCCAAGGCCTATCGTCGGATTGTTACTCGAAGCCTCTGGCCAGAGCATAACATGTTCCGAGTATGAATCTCTAGGAAACATGAGAGTAATTAGAATCCGTTGGACGAGAAAGACATTACTTGGGCTAGGTGTGACGTGGTCAGCCTAGTGGGGACTGACACACATAGACCGTGTCCTGAACCAAGTGGGTATAAGATGGTGAAGGGAATGGGGCATAACTGATTATAGCTGCTGAAGGGTTTCAGAATTATATCTTAGGTCAACCGTTGATCTTTCGATTAATTGGGGGTCATGATGTACTACTAGGTGCCACTCATGATCGTTCTATAATTGGTTGATTATAGACGACCAACATAAATCGAAAGCCTATTTAGTCACACGCACTACGAGTAATCCGAGGGATTTAAAACGAGTTGAAAATTGGATTTTCCAATCAAGAGAAATAAGTCGAATCTGAATTTATCAGAGACGCAACGGAAGCGTAAAATGGCTAAGTCTTTTGAAGGCTTATTGGACGAATTAAATGAGTTTAATTCGTAAGGTAACGACATGGATTTGGCCGGCCAAAGAGGGTCCCCACCCTCTTTGGTTTGGTCGGCCAAAATAAAAAAAGGGAAACCAAATTGTTTGGTTTAAATTATAAAATAAATCAAGCGTGATTTGTTTTATAAAATTATGGATAGAAAAATTTATATAAAGAAATTTACATAAAGAAATTTATTGAGATTTATTCCTTTTATGGAAATTAAAATGAACCATGGATTGGTTTATTTTATTTTATAAAATCAATTATGAATTGATTTTTCCATAATAAGAAAAATTTATATAATAAATTTCTTGTAAATTTTATTCCATAATAAAAGGGGAGACATGGTTGTTTTTTATTATAAATTAAGTTATAATAAAAACTAGGCATAACGGAATAATTCATAGAAAAATTTATAAGCTAAATTTCTTATGAAAAATTTATTCCGTTAAAAGGAGACTTGGCGAAAAGAGGCTACTATATAAAGGTGCAAAGGCAAGGCTTGGAAATCAATTCAAGAGATCAAAGATTCTTGCCTAGCCTCTCTTCATCTCCTTCTCTCCCTCTCCCTCCTCTAGTGGGCGCTGGCCCTAGAGGTTCCCTTAGGGTTGCTGTGAGCTACCTCCACCAAGAAGGTGCTGAAGAAGAAGAAGAAGCGGGTCGCGACTCCTTCCTTTCTCCCGGAATCTTGATTCCGTTTCCATTTGGTGGTTAGTTTTCAATCATCTCTCTCTTGGTATTCTTGTCGTGCCTTTGGAGAATCTAGTAGTTCTTGTCGGCACGAAACTCGTGGCTTTGCGAAGTCATCCCGAAGAAAACTCGGCGTGGACGCGAATAGAGGCGAAGCTTCCAAGGGACGCTACGGTTGGATCTCGTCCCTTACTTCGAGTTACGCGAGGTATCAAGTAAATTAGTTTACTTTCTGTAAAATTTTAATTTATGATCATGTCTACAGAATATAAGGTTGCATACTAGATGTGTGGTTAAAATAATTTGAGAAATTATTTATGCTAAGTCTTCCGCTGCACGTAATAAAATTTAAAAATTACGAACCCGCATCCATGTCAACATGCACCCTGGTCCCAACAACAAAGCCCTAGTGAAGGACTGCTAGGTACCTGGCGAAGGAATGCCAGGATACAAAGCCCTAGCGAAGGACTGCTAGGCACCAGGCGAAGGACAGCTTGGAACTGAAGCCCTAGCGAAGGACTGCTAGGTACCGGGCGAAGGACAGCTTGGTATCCAAGACTTGGCGAAGGACCGCTAGGCAAAAGTCCAACCAGAGGAGCGGTTGGCATCAGGTACATTCTCCCGAGAGGAGTAGGTGAGGACGCGTTCCCCGTCGAGGGAACAGTAGGCGTCGGTTCGACCTAGGGCTCCATTTAGGAGGCCCAAAGTCAGAACCAAGACAGCTAAGGCTGTATAAACTAACATCTTATTATTTTATGGTGTTTTGGACTAACCCTGAATGCATGACCGAAGGAACGAGTATCTGCAGCTCAGAGAGCCTCAAAGGAATGAGGCAACAGCTGACCAGGGGCGCCTGGAGTGTCCTGGGCGCCCCCAAGGTGAACACAAAACACACAAAACAAAGGCAGGCTTCGACAGCTCATCTCCCGGGCGCCCCCGTGCTCCCGGGCGCCCCCAGCGCTCCGGGCGCCCCCAGTGCAAGCCTACGAAGAGAAGCCAGCCAAGCCAAAGGGATAAGATTTGACCCGGTCAACCCGGGCGTCCCCAGTGTCCCGGGCGCCCCGGTCAAGATGTGATCCCGAGGTTGAAGGGATCAGAAGTTGACCGAGGGAAAGGTGGATCGGCCGACACGTGGGGGGGCGCCCCCGACGTTCTGGGCACCCCCAGGGCCTATAAAAGGGCCCTCGACCCCGAGGCTTGAGACAACACTTCAATTCAACGCTTCTACGCTCTTCTGCTCCCATGCTCTGCTCCGGATACTTCCCAACTCGAGTCGACGACGTCCCTCCGCTCCGAAAAGTCAATCTACATCGGACGTCGGTAACGAAGAGCAATTTCCTTTTTGTGTTTACGATACTGCAATTGTAATATTGATTTGTAAACCTTTTGCGAACTTATAGAATTGCCCGCAGAAAACGGTCAACGACCGTGGGCCTTGGAGTAGGAGTCGACCTAGGCTCCGAACCAAGTAAATCTACACGTGTTTGCGTTTGAGTGTTTTATTCCGCTGCGTAATTTCTCTAATCCTAAAATCCGAACGTCTTCCGATATTCACCCCCCTCTATCGGTTCTCTCGATCCAACAGAGGGCGCCCGGGTTGACTTGGTCTGCTGGCTTCTCGGCTGACTTGAATTCTATCCGCTTCGTTGGCTTGGGCCCAGGGCGCCCGTGGTATCCGGGGCGCCCAGGACCATGGGGGTGCCCAGGAGCTTGAGGGCACCTGCCCCAGTGAGCTTCCGAAGCGTTACTTGCTCTGCTTGTCTTGCCTTCACCATGGAGGCGTCCGGGACCTCCGGGGCGCCCTGCCCAGTAATCTGCCCCTCTTCTTTGGGGTATTCTGAGCTGCAGAAACTCGTTCCTTCGGTCCTGCATCCAGGGTTAGTACCAAACAAAATAGAGCAAGAATATTAGGTTTATACAGCCTTAGCTGTCTTGGTTATGACTTTGGGTCTCCAAAATGGAACCCTAGGTCGAACCGACGCCTACTGTTCCCTCGATGGGGAACGCGTCCTCACCTACTCCTTTCAGGAGGGTTTACCTTTTGCTAACTGGCTCCTCCGGTTGGACTTTTGCCCGATGCACCTGAGCAGGTCTTCGTGCCCACCTTCCGAGCAGGTCTTCGGTGCCCAGCTCCTTGCCTGGGCTTCATGCCCAGTCCTTGACCAGCACTTCGTGCCCACCTTCCGAGCAGGTCTTCGGTGCCTAGCTCCTTGCCAGGGCTTCGTGCCCAGTCCATGACCAGGACTTCGTGCCTAGTGTACTTAGGGCTTCTTTTCCTGTACACTTAGTGAACATGTTAGACCAACATAACATCTTAACTTTTGAACCCTTTGCCATTGTCAAAACTCAGGTTTGACTTAGGTGCTGCCTACACCAACATTCTCTGGACTCAGGTGTTGGATCGAGAAACATGATAGAGGGGGAGGGGGGTGAATATCGTGAAAACGTTTTCGGATAAGATTGAGAGAAATTACATAGCGGAATTAAAAACAAATAAACACAGAACGCAAGTGGTTTTACTTGGTTCGGAGTCGCGGTCGGCTCCAACTCCAAGGCCCACGGTCCTTGACTGTTTACTATGGGCAATTCTATATGTGTGCAAAGGTTTACAGAGTATAGTACAAAAATTTTACAATAAGTAAATGACAACACTTTTCGTTACCGACGCCCGTTGTAGATTGTACTTCGGAGCAGGGGGTCGTCGGCGGCGCTAGAATCCCGAGATCGGAGTTTGTCGGAGCAGAGCGCTTGAACGAAGAGCGTAAAGGCGTTGGAAGATTGATGTTCTGAAGCCTTGGAGTCGAGCCCCTTTTATAGTGCTCCTGGGGGTGCCCGGGACGTCGAGGGCGCCTGACACATGCCTTCGGATCCGAGAACTTCTATCCGAAACTTGGTCAGCGCTTATCCCCTTCGAATCAGCTCTGGAGCTGACGGGGGTACCCAGGACGTTGGGGGCGCCCTCCTTGACTTGGTCCGCTGGCTTCATATTACTTTGCTTCGATTGCTTTGACCTTAGGCGCCCGGGGCCTCCGAGGTGCCCTGCTTGATGCTGCTTCGAAGCAATTCCTGCTTTATTGTTTTGTCTTTCACCTTGGGCGCCTGGGGCCTCCGGAGCGCCCTGCCCAGCTTCCTGCCCTTCTCTTTTGGGGTGTTCTGAGCTGCAAAAACACATTCTCTTGGTCCCTGCATTCAAGATTAGTTCCAAAACAACAAGGCAAGAATATTAGTTGATTTTTACAGCCGTAGCTGTCTTGGTTCTGACTTCGGGTCTCCCAAATGGAGCCCTAGGTCGAACCGACGCCTACTGTTCCCTCGACGGGGAATGCATCCTCACCTACTCCTCTCAGGAGAATTTACCTTTTGCCAACCGGCTCCTCCGGTTGGACTTTTATCCAGAGCCCTTCGCCAGGTGCCTAGCAGTCCTTTACCAGGTCTTTGATTCCTAGCAGTCCTTCGCCAGGTGCCTAGCAGCCCTTCGCCAGGTCTTCGATTCCTGGCAGTCATTCGCCAGGTGCTTAGCAGCCCTTTGCCAGGTCTTAGGGTTTCGATGCCTAGCTTTCCTTCGCTAGCTGCCCAGCAGCCCTTCGCCAGGACTTCTTTCTGCACACTCAGTGAACACATTAGATCACAAATATTACATAACTTTGAATCCTTTGCCAATATCAAAACAAGGTTCGATATGGTGCTTCCTGCACCAACAATCTCCCCCTTTTTGATTTATGGCAACAAAATTCAAAGTTAAGTAAAAACTTATAACAGTTAATACAAGAAGGTAAAAAGATAATGACGTATAGCAGTTATGAACAGAATATAGATTTGAGATCAATGAAGTATATGAGGAAAAACCTTAATGACGTATAACAGTTATGAACAGAATATAGATTTGAGATCAATGAAGTATATGAGGAAAAAACTTTATTTCTCATACTCCCCCTAAACCCTTGAATACTTGTGTTATAAAATACTTAACTTTCACCTTTTTTCCCCCTTTGACATATATCAAAAACATACATGGGTGAGCAAGGTAAAATTTTGAAAAGTTTTGCAAACCTAAATTTTGTTAAAAAACTTTTACTTACAAGGCTTTGCAAAAAGAATTTTACTTAGGCAAAATTTTGAAGTCAAATTTCCCAAAAAGAGTTCAACTTTGAGAATTGGGAAAATTTTGTTTTAAAAGAATTTGCACACTTAGAAGAATTTGCTTGGAAATACTTTGTGTATTTTGAAAAATAAAATTTTTAAGAAATTTCTAGACAAGTTTTTCACCAAAAAAACTTTACTTAGAAACATTTGTCAAAATTTTCAAAAAGTTTTTGCTCAGACAAATTTTGTTTACTAAGAACAATTTTACTTAGAAAAAAAACATGCACTTAACAAATTTGAAACACTTAGAAATACTTAGAAAATTTTGAAGCACTAGAAATACTTGAAAGCACTTAAAGTAGTTTGAAATTTTAACAACACTTAGCACTTAAAAAACAATTTGAAGTACTTAGACATTTTTGCTTTGCTATTTGAAAAAGAGATAAAAGTTAAATATAGAAAAATTCCTTTCTCTCTTTCTTGCTCTCCCCCTTGGCTATATATCAATAAAGAAATATATTTTGAAATAAGTTTTTAAAAAAATTGTGTATCAGAGCCTATGAGTTTTGAAAACATAAAAATACTTAGTACGACTCTTGAAGGCATTGCAAAAAGCTTTAAATTGCACCAACAAAACTCCACTTTGAAAAGTATTAAAAAAAATATTTTGTATTTCTAGGTAAGTCTTTGAGAAAATTCACGCACTTAGAACATTATTGCCTTGAAAAGTATTAGTACTTTTGAAAATATTATATTTTGAAAAATAGAAGTGCTTTTGAAAGATAATATTTTAAGAAAAAATTTTAATGTTATTTTGAAAACATAATACTTTACTTGACTTGGTTACTTTTCCAGTCTGACAAAATCCTAGGAAATCTTGTTAATTACAAGGACATTTTCCTAAGTGTCCTGGAAAATTTTCCAAAGTCAAGTATTTTCAGAAGTATTCTAAATAAATTTTAAAAGTATTCCAAAGTCATGTAAAATTTTGAAAGTGATGGTGTACATAAGCAAAAATGATTTTACAGGATAGTATTTTGACAGAGAAATTATTTAAGTTTTCAAAAGGATTTTAAAAGTGCAGTGCATGAAAACATATAATTTTGAAAATGTTCAATAATTCTTCTAATTTGCTCTCCCCCTAAACTTGACCCAGTCCTAGGAAGCTTGTTGACTACAAGCGATCTTCCTCTGAGTCTTAAGGTTTGATTCAAATTATAAGAATTATCTAATAATTTTGAAAAATAATTGTCAGACATAATTTCTTTTAATTTAGACTCCCCCTAAATTAGACATTTCCTAGGAGTCTTTGTAGATCATGATGAAGACTTCCTCTGTGTCCTTAGGGTTTGTCAAAATTAAAAGGAACTCAATTACAATTCATAAAATGAACTTTGAAGTATTAACATTTCAAAAAAAAATGAATATTTGAAAGACATATTTTGAAATGATAGCATAGTTTTCGAAAAACATGAGTGATAGTTTGAAAACATAGTGTTTTTAAACTTCTTCTTTTAATTTGAACTCCCCCTAAACCTGACACAGTCCTAGGAGGCTTGTTGACCACAAGTTAATCCTCCTCTGAGTCTTAGGGTTTGATTCAAATATAAAGAACTTCAACAAATAATGCTAAGTTTAAAAAAACTTTTGAAGACTATTTTGTTTTAATGATTTGAAAAGCAATTTCTTTATTTTCTCCCTCCTTTTGAAAATGGTAAAGAATTGCAACAGGGAGATTCTATGTTTAAAATGATTTTGAACAATACCAGAGGAGACATAAGTACAGGAGAAATTTTGAAAAATACTTAAGTCAATATATATATATATATATATATATATATCAAAAGCCTGGACTGTAGACATTTTTCTACATAAAAATGAAAAAGAATTCTGAGTAAACCCCGAGTTGACTTTTTGCGAGATTTATTTTTGCAAAAAAATTGATTGTCCAAAGGAATTTCTTTGTATAGAAATGTTTGCAAAAATTAAGTAATTCTTAGGTAGATGAGCAAAAGAAACCTAAGGTGAGCAATTTTAAGTATACTGATCTTAAACATTAAATCTTAGTTCAAGAAGTTAAAATGATTTTTGAGAATATTGAAATTAATTAGAAATTTAACTTTAAATTTTAATATTTGTTAAGTTGAATTTTGAAAATAATTAAGTTGAATTTTTTAGAATAATTAAGTTGAATTTTGAGAAGAATTAAGTTTGAGAATAATTAAGTTAAAATTTGAGAATAATTAAGTTGAATTTTGAGAATAATTAAGTTAAATTTTTGAGAATAATTAAGTTGAATTTTGAGAATAAATAAGTTGAATTTTGAGAATAATTAAGTTGAATTTTTTAGAATAATTAAGTTGAATTTTTTAGAGTAATTAAGTTAAATTTTGAGAATAATTAAGTTGAATTTTGAAAATAATTAAGTTGAATTTTGAGAATAATTAAGTTGAATTTTGAAAGTTGTTCGGTTGAATTGAATTTTGAATTTTGAAAGCATTTATTAAAGTTTGAATTCTGAAATTTGAAATCAATTCAGTTTGTAAGGTTGGTTGGGTTGGACTAAACTTTTTAAGTTCTAAGCATCTCACCCATTTCTAAGTGACAAGACAAGGTATCCTTAATTGTTTTGTGAGATGTATTAATTTTATCTTTGATTTTATGTTAACACTATGATTTAATTGAAGCTTGTGTTAGATTCAAGTTTAATAAATAATAATTTAAAGTGAGTTTCGATAATTGACTTCCAAGTCTTGGCGAGGCACAGAGGCCTTCTTTGGCCATAGCCTTATTGGATCAACAACCCTTTCCTAGACAAAGCCTTTTAAAGAAAAATCATTTTCAAATTATTGTTTGAGATACTCTGGTCTAACTAGCTTAGGATTCGGAGAGGTAACTTCGGCTAGTTCCACTGGACTAAAAAGACCAAATAGAGTACTCCTTACCCTACTTGATTCCTTAGTCAGGCTTCTCTAACGTACTATCATCAAACCTTATCCTAATACTAAGTTGTTCAAGTTTCAATTAAATCGTTTCAGTCCTTAATCTAACCAGTCCAAAATCTAAGCATAATAAAATAAGCGAGAAAAGTAATCATCTAAGTCACGTCATAATTGTAATAATATTCTGGATTTTCGAAATCGGCAAGGTTGTGAATTAAGTTTTCTAACATATTAATCTTAACTAATTTATATGAATTAATCACATTATTTGAGATAAATATTAGATTTTCAAATATTGAAAACTTACCTTTCCGGATCGTTTGCCCAGTACTCTTGTAATGATCACGAGCTAATCGGACCAGTTTGGGTCGATCTCCTTCATTGTCTTCTGATTCCGAGTCTGAGTCGGACTCGGGTACAGGTTGAAGCTTCTTCTTTGGTGGTTCTCTTGGAGCTTTCCCTGCACTAGAAATTACACCTTCCTCGACCATTACAGTATCTGTTTGATTATTTAATTGTAATTCAAAAAAGATTCGAAATTGGTTACCATTTTTGTCTTAGTCAATTCGTCTTCTGACTCTGGCTTGAATTCGCAGTCAGGTATGGATTCTTTCTCATTTTCTGATCCGGAGTTAATTTCGAAGTCAGGTGCTAACTCTTCTAAGATCTCAATACCGGAGCTCTCTCCGTGTAGATTGATTAGCTTTTTCCAAATTTCTCTGGAACATCTGAATGGACCTACTAGTTCGAGTTGCTCCTTGGTTAGGCCACATTGTAGGATTGCAGTTGCCCTTGCATCGGTCTCGATTTGGTTGAGGGTTTGTTCATCCAGTTTGTCCCACTTGATTGATGACTCATCTTCTACGGGAAAAGAGAATCCCGTTTGGATGATCCGCCATAAGTCCATGTGGGCCTTCAGAAGGGACTCCATTTGACTTCTCCAAAAATTGAAGTTCTCGCCGGAGAATAGCGGTGGACGGGCACTGTTCCACTCTTGGTTGGCCATTTAAAATAATCCTTGCACACAAAAGAAATAACAGGATGTACCAAGACTTGGTCTTGGATTAGTAGTGCGGGAGAAAGAAATAAAATAGCCCAACAAAAATATTGCATGAATTTCGAGACAGAATAAAACAATAATAAAAAATTGATGATAAATTTTTGAAAATGTTACTTTTGTCAATTCTGAAAAGAAATAAGCATTCAAAGTTGAAAATTTTGTTCGAATTAAGGTAGCATGAATTTCGAGAAAAAATGTTAAAATAATAATAAAAAAATATATGACAAATTTTCAAAAATTGATCATTTTATCAATTCTAATGAATGGTGAAAAGATGAAGATTCAAAATTGAAAAAGGTGTAAGAATATTTTAAACCCACCTACAGATATTATTTATTTGAAATAAAAGGCGAAAAAGATCGAGTGGTGTTGCACTAACCTCGATTAACGAGAAAGAAATGGAATAAAATTAAAAATTTCGTAAATCCGAAAAAAACTTTCAAACTGGTGGTTGCACCAAGTTTGACCCACCCGCTCTGATACCACTTGTTGGATCGAGAAACACGATAGGGGGGGGGTGAATATCGTGAAAACATTTTTGGATAAGATTGAGAGAAATTACACAGCGGAATTAAAAACAAATAATCACAGAACGCAAGTGATTTTACTTGGTTCGGAGTTACGGTTGGCTCCTACTCCAAGGCCCACGGTCCTTGACCATTTACTGCGGGCAATTCTATATGTGCGCAAAGGTTTACAGAGTATAGTACAGAATTTTGTAGTAAGTAAATGACAACATTTTTCGTTACCGACGCCCGTTGTAGATTGTACTTTGGAGCAGGGGGTCATCGTCGGCGCTAGAATCCCGAGATCGGAGTTTGTCGGAGCAGAGCGCTTGAACGAAGAGCGTAAAGGTGTTGGAAGATTGATATTCTGAAGCCTTGGGGTCGAGCCCCTTTTATAGTGCTCCTGGGGGCTCCCGGGACGTCGGGGGCGCCTGACACGTGCCTTCGGATCCGAGAACTTCTATCCGAAACTTGGTCAGTGCTTATCCCCTTCGAATCGGCTCTAGAGCTGACGGGGGCGCCCGGGACGTTGGGGGTGCCCTCCTTGACTTGGTCCGTTGGCTTCATATTACTTTGCTTCGATTGCTTTGACCATGGGCGCCCGGGGCCTCCGGGGCGCCCTGCTAGATGCTGCTTCGAAGCAATTCCTGCTTCATTGTTTTGTCTTTCACCTTGGGCGCCCCGGGCCTCCAGGGTGCCCCAGGCCTCCAGGGCGCCCTGCCCAGCTTCCTGCCCTTATTCTTTGGGGCGTTCTGAGCTGCAGAAACACATTCCCTTGGTCCCTGCATTCAAGGTTAGTTCCAAAACAACAAGGCAAGAATATTAGTTGATTTTTACAGCCGTAGCTGTCTTGGTTTTGACTTCGGGTCTCCCAAATGGAGCCCTAGGTCGAACCAACGCCTACTATTCCCTCGACGGGGAACGCGTCCTCACCTACTCCTCTCAGGAGAATTTACCTTTTGCCAACCGGCTCCTCCGGTTGGACTTTTACCCAGCAGCCCTTCGCCAGATGCCTAGCAGTCCTTCGGCAGGTCTTCGATTCCTAGTAGTCCTTCGCCAGGTGCCTAGCAGCCCTTCGCTAGGTCTTCGATTCCTGACAGTCCTGTTGGTGCAGGAAGCACCATATCGAACCTGTGTTTTGATATTGGCAAAGGATTCAAAGTTAAGTTTATTTGTGATCTAACGTTGTTCACTGAGTGTGCAGAAAAAGCCCTAGCGAAGGACTGCTAGGCACTGGTAAAGGAATGCCAGGAAAGAAAGCCCTAGCGAAGGAATGCTAGGCACTGGCGAAGGACTGCCAGACAGGAAAAGCCCTAGCAAAGGACCGCTAGGCTCTGGCGAAGGACTGCCAGAATGGACAAGCCCTAGCAAAGGACTGCTAGGCAACTGGCGAAGGACTGCCAGCATCCAAGCCCTAGCGAAGGACTGCTAGGCAACTGGCGAAGGACTGCCAGCATCCAAGACCTAGCGAAGGACTGCTAGGCTCTAGGTGAAGGACAGCCTGGGACTAAAGCCCTAGCAAAGGAATGCTAGGCACCGGGCGAAGGACAGCTCGGCATCCAAGCCCTGACAAAGGACCGTCAGGCAAAAGTCCAACTGGAGGATCCGGTTGGCACCAGGTAAAACTCTCCCGAGAGGAGTAGGTGAGGACGCGTTCCCCTAGAGGGAACATTAGGCGTCGGTTCGACCTAGGGCTCCATTTTGGAGACCCAAAGTCAGAACCAAGACAGCTAAGGCTGTGAAAAATCAACTTAGTATTTGCTATTTTGGACTAACCCTGGATGCAGGACCGAAGGACTGCGTTTCTGCAGCTCAGAGGGCCTCAAAGGAGTGAGGCCGCAGCTGAGCAGGGCGCCCCGGATGTGTCGGGCGCCCCAGAGTCAACCCAAAGTCAGCAGAGAAGTAAACCTCCGACAGCACAGCGTTGGGGGGCGCCCCGCGCATGTCGGGCGCCCCTCTTGTCGCGGGCGCCGCGCAAATCGGGCACCGCGCATGTCGGGCGCCCCGCGTGTCTCGAGCGCCCACTGTGCCACGCCACTGAAGGCGGCTGCAGCTCACCCTCGCGAAGCCTCGGTGATAAAGTTTGACCGGTCAATCGGGCGCCCCGTGCGCGTCGGGCGCCCCAGTCAACTGTTATCCCGAAGTCGAAGCGATCAGTCACGACCGAGAGCACGCCGGATCAGAAGCCACGTGGAGGGCGCCCCGAGCATGTCGGGCGCCCCCTGCCCTATATAAAGAGGGCCTCGACCCTCTTCAAAGAACAATCAATTGCTTCGACAATTCTACGCTCTTCTGCTTCCACGACACGCTCCAGAAAGCTGCCAACTCAAGCCGACGACGTCCCGCTGCTCCAGAACTTCAATCTTCACCGGACGTCGGTAACAAGAGTTGTATTTAAAGTTTACTATTCTGCCTTATTGTAAAATCTATTTGTAAACTTTGCGAACTTATAGAATTGCCCGCAGAAAACGGTCAACGACCGTGGGCCTTGGAGTAGGAGTCGACCCAGGCTCCGAACCAAGTAAACCAGCTGTGTTTGCGTTATTGTGTTCTCTTTTATTTCCGCTGCGCACCCGCTCTTTTTAAATCCGAACGAATTGCGACATTCACCCCCCCTCTCTCGCATTTCTCGATCCAACAAGTGGTATCAGAGCGGGGTAGTTCAAACTTGGTGCAACCACCAGTTTGAAAGTTTTTCGGATTTACGAAATTTTTTATCTTATTTCTTTTCTTTTTTTTAACACCACTACATCTTTTCGCCTTTTATTTTAAAAATAAAAAATATCTGTAGGTGAATTTAAAAAATCCTTACGCCTTTTTCAATTTTGAATTCTCATTTTTTTACCATAAGTCAGAATTGTCAAAATAATCAACTTTTGAAAATTTGTCATAAACTTTTTTTTTATTATTTTAATATTATTTTTTCTCGAAAATCGTGCTACCTTAATCTGAGCAAATTTTTTCCAAACATTAAAGTCTTACTTTTTATCATCAAAATTGGTAAAGTAACATTTTCAAAATTTTGACATAAATTTTTTTTAATCTGCCTCGAAATCCGTGCAATAGTTTTTTAGGCTAATTTTTCTCTCTCTCCCGCACTACTAATCCAAGACCAAGTCTTGGTACATTTCTACTTTTTCCCTCTGTGTGCAAGAATTATCCTAAATGGCCAACCAAGAGTGGAACAGTGCACGTCCACCACTATTCTTCGGCGAGAACTTCACGTTTTGGAGATGTCAAATGGAGTCCCTTCTGAAGGCCCACATGGAGTTATGGCAGATCATCCAAACGGGATTCTCGTTTCCCATAGAAGATGAGTCATCCATCGAGTGGGACAAATTGGATGAACACACCCTCAATCAAATCGAGACCGATGCAAGGGCAACAGCAATCCTACAATGCGGCCTAACCAAGGAGCAACTCGAGCTAGTAGGTCCATGCAGATGTGCTAGAGAAATCTGGGAAAAATTGGTAAACCTTCATCAAGAGATCTCAGATGAAGAAGAAGACCAGGTAAATTATCTTGCCCTTTCAGTCCAAGCACAATCAGCCGAGTCAGAGTCTGAACCCGAATCCAAAATCGAACCAGAATTAGACGACGAATTGACTGAGACGGTAACCGATTTCGAATTCTTTTCAAATTTAGAATTAAATAATCAAACAGATACTATAATGGTCGAGGAAGGTGTAAATTTTATTGCAGGGAAAACTCCTAAAGAACCACCACAGAAGGAACTTCAACTAGTACCCGAGTCTGACTCAGACACAGAATCAGAAGATGAGCCTAGATCCGAGGCGGCAATGATCAAGGGGGAGATTCCCAATAAAGAACCAAAAGGTAAAAGTGTAAATTCAAATTTTAATCATGTAATTTGTTACACATGCAGGGAGAGAGGGCACTACCAAAATCAGTGCCCTACTCGTAAGACTCGGTCTACACCATCGGCGACAAAGGAATCAGTTCCAAAAGCACGAAAGCACAAAAGTCGCATTCAATGCTTCAAGTGCCAGGAGTTCGGGCATTGCAAAAGTGAATGCACAGATAAAAGAGCTACCAAGAATGCCGGACAAACAATCAACGAAGGTAAATTTACAGTATTTGAAAATCCGTTATTTACCTTGAATAATGTGATTGATTCATGTAACTTAATTAAAACAAATTTCAAAAAATTGAAACAAGAAAATGAAACCCTAAAACATAAGGTCAATAAGTTAGAAAATTTAATTCATAATCTTGCTGATTTCGAAAATCCGGAGTATTACTCCAATTGTGACCTTACTTAGACAATTGTTTGTTTTAATTATGTGTTTTATTTTTTTTTGCTTAGAATTAGGATTGGACTAAATCAGTTAATTGAAAATTGAACAACATAGTATTGGGTGGAGGTGAGATGATAGTACGTTAGGGAAGCCAATTTGGTGGAACTAGCCGAAGCTACCGATCCAAGACCCAAACTAGTTAGACCAGAAATTTTTCAAAGAATAATTTTGAAAATGAAATTTCATTAAAAGGCTTTGTCAAGGAAAGGGTGGATGATCCCATAAGGCTACGGCCAAAGAAGGCCTAGTGCCTCGCCAAGACCTGGAAGCCAATTTTTGAAATTCAAATTCAAATTATTTTTTGTTAAATTCGAATCTAACACAAATTTTCAGTTAATTTTAGATTCAAATACCTCTTTTCAAAATAAATTTAAATTGGGTTTAAAAAAATTAATTTAACTTTTCAAAATTAATCATGGCCTTTTCAAAATAAATCTTTCTATTAAAATATGCATCTCACAAAACAGTTAAGGATATCCTGTTTTGCCACTTAGAAATGGGTGAGATGCTTAGGACCTAAAAGTTGAGTCCAACCCAACCAACTAAATCGAATTCAAACTCAAATTAATTCAAACTCAAATTAATTCAATTCAATCAAACTCAAATTAATTCAATTAAATAAAATTCAACTGAATTATTCTAAACTTAATTATCCTCAAATTCAAATTAATTATTCTCAAAATTCAATTTAATCATTTATTTTCAAAATTAAAATATTTGTCTCACACAACCCATAAGGTTAACATGTTTGACCACGTAGAACTGGGTGAGATATCTAGGACCTAAAAGCACAAATCAATATCCTTTCAAAAAAAAATATTTTCAAAAGTTATTCAAAATCATCTCTATTTTTTAATTCAGTCTGCTGTACCCTATATTTTCATTTCTAACATTTTTTAATATAAAATTTCATGTTAAAAATCTCAATAGACTTGTTTTAAATATAATCTAGAGCTTGTTTTGTGTTAGTCATTGATTGATCAAACTTGGTCAAAACAGTCAACCCTAGTCAACATAGTCAAACATAGATAACACTGAAGTCCCCTAGGACATTAGATTGAGTTAAATAGTAAGGGAGAGTGGTTTATTCTTTTTAATTTTCTTTCAAAATATCTTTGAAAAATTATTATCATTTCAAAATGGTTTTCGAAAACTGTGTTATCATACCAAATTATGTTTTCAAAAATCTATCTCCTTAAAAATTATCATACTCAAAAGGCATGTTCAAAATTGTTCCTTTAATTTTGACAAACCCTAAGACTAAGAGGAGGATTAACTTGTGGTCAACAAGCCTCCCAGGACTGTGTCAGATTTAAGGGAAGTTCAAATTAAAAGAAGAAGTTTTATGCCTTCAAATAATCACTATATTTTTCAAAATTATGCTTTACAAAAATCATTTTAAAATGTTTTTCGAAAAAGAGGCTTATGTTTGAAAATTATCTTCAATTCAAATTGAATTTCCTAAAATTTTATTACCGTACTGATATTCAAAACTATTCTTTTGATTTTAATAAACCCTAAAGACACAGAGGAAGGTCCACTTCATGATCGATAAGGACTCCTAGGATGTGTCAAATTTAGGGGGAGTTTGAGTCAAGAGAAGAATTTCTGAAATGTGTTTATTAATTATTTTTTTAATTTAAATCAAACCTTAAGACTCAGAGGAAGATCGCTTGTAGTCAACAAGCTTCCTAGGACTGGGTCAAGTTTAGGGGGAGATTAAATTAAAAGAATTATTGAATTATATGTTTTCATGCACTGCACGTTTAAAATCCTTTTGAAAACTTAAATAATTTTTTTTAAAATACTATTATTTTTTTTTCAAAATTCTTTTGGAAATAGTATTTACTTGAGTTGGAGAATTTCCAGGACACTTAGGAAACTATCCTTGTAGTTAACAAGGTTTCCTAGGATTGTGTCAGACTGGAAAAGTAACCAAAGCAAGTAAAATGTTATGCGTTAAAAACAATACTTTTGTAAGTGCTTTCAAAGGATAATTTTCTCTAATATTATAAAAGCACTTATAGTTTTTAATGCATAATCTTCTTATATCTTCAAAAATGCACAATATCTTTCAAAAATACTTCTACTTTTCAAAATATAATGTTTTCAAAAGTACTAATATTTTCAAGGCAATAATGTTCTAAGTGAATGAATTTTCTACAAGACTTGCCTACAAAAATAATTTTTTTTAAAAAAATGCCTTTCAAAGTGGAGTTTTGGTGCATGTTGCTATGCTTTCAAAAATTATGCTAAGTATTTTTATGTTTTCAAAACTCATAGGCTCTGATATACAAATTTTAAAATTTTTTAAAACATATATATATTTTTTAAAAAAATTCCTTATTGATATATGTTCTAAGGAAAACCCTCTATGAGTGCAAAAGTTGAAACTTTTTAAAGAAAACTTGTTTTCAAAATGTTGGCTAAGTAAGTTACGGTTAAGTTTTTCTTGAAAACTATGTTACAAGTTTTTGCAAGCTTTTTCTAAAATATCGGTTAAGTTTTTCTTGAAAACTATGTTACAAGTTTTTGCAAGCTTTTTCTAAAAGTAGAAGAGTTATCACATTAAGGGGGAGCCTCATGTATTTTCAAAACATCCATTACCTTGAAAATTATGAAATTCATTACTTAAAGTTTCTTTTGAAAACTATGCTTTTGAACTCCTTTACTTAAATTTATTTTGGTAAAACTCAAACCTCCCTATTAGATACCTTGTTCACCCATGTTTATTTTTGATATATGTCAAAGGGGGAGGAAAGGTCAAAGTTAAGTATTATAACACAAGTACTCAGGGTTTTAGGGGGAGTAAAGGTTTTTCATGAGAGATAAAGGTTTTTTTCAAATCTTACCTTGTGTTAGTAAATGTTATAAAGTTTTTACTTAACATTGTTTTTACTTAACATTGAATTGTGTAAAATTGCTATACTTCATTTTTACATTATGTTCTTAACAGTAATAAAGTTTTTTACTTAACTTTGAATTGTGTTGCCATAATCAAAAAGGGGGAGATTGTTGGTGCAGGAAGCACCATATCGAACCTGTGTTTTGATATTGGCAAAGGATTCAAAGTTAAGTTTATTTGTGATCTAACGTTGTTCACTGAGTGTGCAGAAAAAGCCCTAGCGAAGGACTGCTAGGCACTGGTAAAGGAATGCCAGGAAAGAAAGCCCTAGCGAAGGAATGCTAGGCACTGGCGAAGGACTGCCAGACAGGAAAAGCCCTAGCAAAGGACCGCTAGGCTCTGGCGAAGGACTGCCAGAATGGACAAGCCCTAGCAAAGGACTGCTAGGCAACTGGCGAAGGACTGCCAGCATCCAAGCCCTAGCGAAGGACTGCTAGGCAACTGGCGAAGGACTGCCAGCATCCAAGACCTAGCGAAGGACTGCTAGGCTCTAGGCGAAGGACAGCCTGGGACTAAAGCCCTAGCAAAGGAATGCTAGGCACCGGGCGAAGGACAGCTCGGCATCCAAGCCCTGACAAAGGACCGTCAGGCAAAAGTCCAACTGGAGGATCCGGTTGGCACCAGGTAAAACTCTCCCGAGAGGAGTAGGTGAGGACGCGTTCCCCTAGAGGGAACATTAGGCGTCGGTTCGACCTAGGGCTCCATTTTGGAGATCCAAAGTCAGAACCAAGACAGCTAAGGCTGTGAAAAATCAACTTAGTATTTGCTATTTTGGACTAACCCTGGATGCAGGACCGAAGGACTGCGTTTCTGCAGCTCAGAGGGCCTCAAAGGAGTGAGGCCGCAGCTGAGCAGGGCGCCCCGGATGTGTCGGGCGCCCCAGAGTCAACCCAAAGTCAGCAGAGAAGTAAACCTCCGACTGCACAGCGTTGGGGGGCGCCCCGCGCATGTCGGGCGCCCCTCTTGTCGCGGGCGCGCGCAAATCGGGCACCGCGCAGATCGGGCGCCCCGCGTGTCTCGGGCGCCCACTGTGCCACGCCACTGAAGGCGGCTGCAGCTCACCCTCGCGAAGCCTCGGTGATAAAGTTTGACCGGTCAATCGGGCGCCCCGTGCGCGTCGGGCGCCCCAGTCAACGTTATCCCGAAGTCGAAGCGATCAGTCACGACCGAGAGCACGCCGGATCAGAAGCCACGTGGAGGGCGCCCCGAGCATGTCGGGCGCCCCCTGCCCTATATAAAGAGGGCCTCGACCCTCTTCAAAGAACAATCAAGGACTTTCCCAGATGCCTGGGAAGCCATAGGCACCTGGCTTGCTAGGCGCCTGGGATAGGTTGCCCCAACTGGGGCACCCAACATACCTGGGGCGCCTGATTCAAGTCAGGCGCCCAAGATGTTCGTCCCAGGTGTGTTTTCTCCTACGTTTGCTTTCCTATCTTGCCTCCAACTCCAGGTACCCGCAAGACAACAAACACAAGACAAACATGCAAATAATCTTAGCCTTAAAGAATGGTTCTGACTTTGGATTTCACACGAAAACCTAGGTCGAAGCGACGCCTAATGTTCCCTTTCCCGGGGAACGCGTCCTCACCTACTCCACCCTGGAGAAGTTGTGTTTGCCAATCAGAACCTCCGGTTGGACTTTTGCTCAGCCTTTGAGAACCCGAATCTCAAGATGTCCGACCTCAACCTGTCTCTACTTTTGTTCATGATTCCCGCTCGACTAAAGCTTTTGCCAACCGGGACCTCCGGTTGGACTTTTGCTTGGCCTCCGAGAACTCAGATCTCGAGATGTCTGACCTCGACCCGTCTCTACTTCTATCAAATAACCCTTGCTCGGCAAAGACTTTGTTGCCCGATCCCCGACCAGGACTTAGTGCTCAGTCCCCCGGACCAAGACTTCATGCCCAACTTCACTCACTAAGACTTAGTCCACCTAGCTTCACTCATTAGGATTTCTTTCAACCTAGCTTCACTCACTAGGATTTAGTTCACCTAGCTTCACTCACCAGGATTTAGTTCACCTAGTTTCACTCACTAGGGTTTCTTCCACCTTAATCACTTCTTTGCTAGTCATCATGATCCTGACTAGACTTCTTCCATCTTTAGGAAAATATGATCCAAACCTCAAGTCCGGATTGGTTTGATCCCTTGGTCAAACTGACCAACGCTGGGTTCTATTTATTCTGCCAAATATCAGATCATGTTTGGCTTAACCCTTTGTCAAACTGATCAATCCTGGGTTTACCCTACCAAACATAAGGTCCTGTTTGATTTAACCCTTGATCACTTTGACCACCTATAACATATTGTCTAATCATATTATCACTAACTTTAGTATATTGTCAAATATCGAAACACTAGAGGATAACCTGTTCATTAATGATCCATCATACACCAACAATCTCTCCCTTTTTGATGTTTGACAATATCCTAAGTTAGGTTAGGTCTAAGGATTAAATCTAGGTTTAATCCTTGGGAGAAATAAAAAATAATCTACTAACTTAAGCCTCTCTCCCCCTTTGTCATACATAAAAAATTAATGAAAAAAAATAATTTGTGTTGGTGCAGAAGCACCATATCGAACCTTTTTTGATATTGGCAAAAGGATTCAAAAGTTAGTACTATTTGTGATCTAAATGTTACTGCAAGTTACAGGAAAAGTCCTAGCGAAGGGGCTGCTAGGCACCTGGCGAAGGAATGCTCAGGATACAAGCCTGCGAAGAGCTGCTAGGCACCTGGGAAGGATGCCTAGGAATCGAAGCCTGCGAAGGACTGCTAGGTGTTGGATCGAGAAATGCGAGAGAGGGGGGGTGAATGTCGCAATTCGTTCGGATTTAAAAGAGCGGGTGCGCAGCGGAAATAAAAGAGAACACAATAACGCAAACACAGCGGTTTACTTGGTTCGGAGCCTGGGTCGACTCCTACTCCAAGGCCCACGGTCGTTGACCGTTTTCTGCGGGCAATTCTATAAGTTCGCAAAGTTTACAAATAGATTTTACAATAAGGCAGAATAGTAAACTTTAAATACAACTCTTGTTACCGACGTCCGGTGAAGATTGAAGTTCTGGAGCAGCGGGACGTCGTCGGCTTGAGTTGGCAGCTTTCTGGAGCGTGTCGTGGAAGCAGAAGAGCGTAGAATTGTCGAAGCAATTGATTTG
>JAGFNQ010000863.1:97182-344682 GCA_024364735.1 Boesenbergia rotunda
TTATGATGTTGGACATGATCATAAATTAAAACTTTTACGAAAAGTAAACTAATTTACTTTAATACCTCGCGTAACTCGAAGTAAGGGACGAGATCCAACCGTAGCGCCCCTTGGAAGCTCCGCCTCTATTCACGTCCACGCCGAGTTCTCTTCGGGATGACTTCGCAAAGCCACGAGTTTTGTGCCGACGAGAACTACTAGATTCTCTAAAGGCACAACTAGAATATCAAGAGAGAAAAGATGGAAACTAACCACCAAGTAACGGAATCAAAATTCCGAGAAAGGAAGGAAGGAGTCGCGATCCGCTTCTTCTTCTTCGGCACCTTCTTGGCGGTGAAGCTCTCGGCCACCCTTGGGATGTGCGCCGGCCCTAGGGGAGGAGAGAGAGCCGACCCTAGAGAGAGAAAGGGTGCCGACCCTAGAGAGAGAGAGAGTTTGAGAGAGAGAGGGAGCTACTAATCTCTTGATTAATTGATTGGAATTCAAGGCTTGCCTTTGGTTCCTTTATATAGTAGCCTCTCCCTTGCCAAGTCTCCCCTTTAACGGAATTTTTCATAAGAAATTTATCCTATAAATTTTCTTATGAATTATTCCGTATAAGCCAAGTTTTATTATGACTAACTTTATAATAAAACAAATACATCTCTCCTTTTATTATGGAATAAATTTTACAAGAAATTTATAAATTTTCTTATTATGGAAAAATCAATTCATAATTGATTTTATAAAATTAAAATAAACTATTCCATGGATCATTTTAATTTCCATAAAAAAGAATAAATTTCTATAAATTTTTTTATATAAATTTCTTTATACAAATTTATTTATCCATAATTTATAAAACAAATCGCGCTAGATTTATTTTATTAATTAAACCAAATAAATTCGTTTCTCCCCATTGTTGTGGCTGGCCAAACCAAAGAGGGTGGGCACCCTCTTTGGCCGGCCACTTCAAGCCCAATCCCTCGCGAATTAAACTCATTTAATTCGCCCGATAAGCCTTCAAAAGACTTAGCCATTTTAAGCTTCCATTGCGCCTCTGATTAATTCAGATTCGACTTATTTCTCTCGATTGGAAAATCCAATTTTCAACTCGTTTTAAATCCCTCGGATTACTCGTAATGCGTGTGACTAAATAGGCTTTCGATTTATGTTGGCCGTCTATAATCAACCAATTATAGAACGATCATGAGTGGCACCTAGTAGTACATCATGACCCCTAATTAATCGAAAGATCAACGGTTGACTTCAGAAGTAATTCTGAAACCCTTCAGCAGCTCTAATGAATCGTGCCCCATTCCCTTCACCATCTTATACCCACTTGGTTCAGGACATGGTCTGTTTGTGTCAGTCCCCACTAGACTGACTACGTCACACCTAGCCCAAGTAGTGTCTTTCTCGTCCTTTGGATTTCTAATTACTCTTATGTATTTAAGAGACTCATACTCTAAACATGACATGCTCTGGCCAGAGGCTTTGAGTAACAATCCGACGATAGGCCTGGGTATACATCTCCTCGCAAGGAGTGGTGAATCCTTTGTAGGCTGTTCAAACATCTTCGGGCACTTCGGCTTATACCCAATCATCCTGGGTCCACACCTCCTTGGAGATGCTTGCTTAAGATGTTAAAGTATAAGTCTCCATGACCAAGATGACTTGAACATCGCAAGTCAAAGGAACATCGCACTTAAGCTGCAGTAAGAACTTTATTGACATATCTATATGTAGACTACCATATGAAGTTTTACAGCTAGTCACTCCAATGACCTAGTTCCCTTAACTAGCATCCATGTTTATCTCCGGACATCCCAATGTCACCAGCCAATGAGAATCAGCTGATTAGAGAATAACTCATGCTAGTCTCAACAGAATTGATAGTGTCCGTTTTTATCAATTCATCGACTAGGGATATTTTCAATACTTCACAATTGCACATGTAGAGATAATCACTAGTTGTGATCCCATCACAAATTCTCTTATGCTGTGAATTGTATTGCGGACATTCAGTAGATGAGTTTAAGATCCCAATCAAATACACAAACATGTATACTCAAATAGTGAATTATCATTTATTAAAATAAATGTTTACAATCATAAGGTGATTGCCTTAGGACACTTCTCTCATATCACTAACAGTTCTGACTTCGGGTCTCCCAAATGGAGCCCTAGGTCGAACCGACGCCTACTGTTCCCTCGACGGGGAATGCATCCTCACCTACTCCTCTCAAGAGAATTTACCTTTTGCCAACCGGCTCCTTCGGTTGGACTTTTATCCAGAGCCCTTCGCCAGGTGCCTAGCAGTCCTTCGCCAGGTCTTCGATTCCTAGCAGTCCTTCGCCAGGTGCCTAGCAGCCCTTCGCCAGGTCTTCGATTCCTGGCAGTCCTTCGCCAGGTGCTTAGTAGCCCTTCGCCAGGTCTTAGGGTTTCGATGCCTAGCTTTCCTTCGCTAGCTGCCCAGCAGCCCTTCGCTAGGACTTCTTTCTGCACACTCAGTGAACACATTAGATCACAAATAGTACATAACTTTGAATCCTTTGCCAATATCAAAACAAGGTTCGATATGGTGCTTCCTACACCAACAATCTCCCCCTTTTTGATTTATGACAACAAAATTCAAAGTTAAGTAAAAACTTATAACAGTTAATACAAGAAGGTAAAAAGATAATGACGTATAGCAGTTATGAACAGAATATAGATTTGAGATCAATGAAGTATATGAGGAAAAACCTTAATGACGTATAGCAGTTATGAACAGAATATAGATTTGAGATCAATGAAGTATATGAGGAAAAAACTTTATTTCTCATACTTCCCCTAAACCCCTGAATACTTGTGTTATAAAATACTTAACTTTCACCTTTTCTCCCCCTTTGACATATATCAAAAACATACATGGGTGAGCAAGGTAAAATTTTGAAAAGTTTTACAAACCTAAATTTTGTTAAAAAAACTTTTACTTACAAGGCTTTGCAAAAAGAATTTTACTTAGGCAAAATTTTGAAGTCAAATTTCCCAAAGAGTTCAACTTTGAGAATTGGGAAAATTTTGTTTTAAAAGAATTTGCACACTTAGAAGAATTTGCTTGGAAATACTTTGTGTATTTTGAAAAACAAAATTTTTAAGAAATTTCTAGACAAGTTTTTCACCAAAAAAACTTTACTTAGAAAAATTTGTCAAAATTTTCAAAAAGTTTTTGCTCAGACAAATTTTGTTTACTAAGAACAATTTTACTTAGAAAAAAAACATGCACTTAACAAATTTGAAACACTTAGAAATACTTAGAAAATTTTGAAGCACTAGAAATACTTGAAAGCACTTAAAGTAGTTTGAAATTTTAATAGCACTTAGCACTTAAAAAACAATTTGAAGTATGTAGACATTTTTGCTTTGCTTTTTGAAAAAGAGATAAAAGTTAAATATAGAAAAATTCCTTTCTCTCTTTCTTGCTCTCCCCCTTGGCTATATATCAATAAAGAAATATATTTTGAAATAAGTTTTTAAAAAAATTGTGTATCAGAGCCTATGAGTTTTGAAAACATAAAAATACTTAGTACGACTCTTGAAGGCATTGCAAAAAGCTTTAAATTGCACCAACAAAACTCCACTTTGAAAAGTATTAAAAAAAATATTTTGTATTTCTAGGCAAGTCTTTGAGAAAATTCACGCACTTAGAACATTATTGCCTTGAAAAGTATTAGTACTTTTGAAAATATTATATTTTGAAAAATAGAAGTACTTTTGAAAGATAATATTTTAAGAAAAAATTTTAATGTTATTTTGAAAACATAATACTTTACTTGACTTGGTTACTTTTCTAGTCTACAAAATCCTAGGAAACCTTGTTAATTACAAGGACATTTCCCTAAGTGTCCTGGAAAATTTTCCAAAGTCAAGTATTTTCAGAAGTAATCTAAATAAATTTTAAAAGTATTCCAAAGTCATGTAAAATTTTGAAAGTGATGGTGTACATAAGCAAAAATGATTTTACAGGATAGTATTTTGACAGAGAAATTATTTAAGTTTTCAAAAGGATTTAAAAGTGTAGTGCATGAAAACATATAATTTTGAAAATGTTCAATAATTCTTCTAATTTGCTCTCCCCCTAAACTTGACCCAGTCCTAGGAAGCTTGTTGACTACAAGTGATCTTCCTCTGAGTCTTAAGGTTTGATTCAAATTATAAGAATTATCTAATAATTTTAAAAAATAATTGTCAGACATAATTTCTTTTAATTTAGACTCTCCCTAAATTAGACATTTCCTAGGAGTCTTTGTAGATCATGATGAAGACTTCCTCTGTGTCCTTAGGGTTTGCCAAAATCAAAAGGAACTCAATCACAATTCATAAAATGAACTTTGAAGTATTAACATTTCAAAAAAAATGAATATTTGAAAGACATATTTTGAAATGATAGCATAGTTTTCGAAAAACATGAGTGATAGTTTGAAAACATAGTGTTTTTAAACTTCTTCTTTTAATTTGAACTCCCCCTAAACCTGACACAGTCCTAGGAGGCTTGTTGACCACAAGTTAATCCTCCTCTGAGTCTTAGGGTTTGATTCAAATTGAAAGAACTTCAACAAATAATGCTAAGTTTAAAAAAACTTTTGAAGACTATTTTGTTTTAATGATTTGAAAAGCAATTTCTTTATTTTCTCCCTCCTTTTGAAAATGGTAAAGAATTGCAACAGGGAGATTCTATGTTTAAAATGATTTTGAACAATACCAGAGGAGACATAAGTACAGGAGAAATTTTGAAAAATACTTAAGTCAATATATATATATATATCAAAAGCCTGGACTGTAGACATTTTTCTACGTAAAAATGAAAAAGAATTCTGAGTAAACCCCGAGTTGACTTTTTGCGAGATTTATTTTTGCAAAAAAATTGATTGTCCAAAGGAATTTCTTTGTATAGAAATGTTTGCAAAAATTAAGTAATTCTTAGGTAGATGAGCAAAAGAAACCTAAGGTGAGCAATTTTAAGTATACTGATCTGAAACATTAAATCTTAGTTCAAGAAGTTAAAATGATTTTTGAGGATATTGAAATTAATTAGAAATTTAACTTTGAATTTTAATATTTGTTAAGTTGAATTTTGAAAATAATTAAGTTGAATTTTTGAGAATAATTAAGTTGAATTTTGAGAAGAATTAAGTTTGAGAATAATTAAGTTAAATTTTGAGAATAATTAAGTTGAATTTTTGAGAATAATTAAGTTGAATTTTGAGAATAAATAAGTTGAATTTTGAGAATAATTAAGTTGAATTTTTTAGAATAATTAAGTTGAATTTTTGAGAGTAATTAAGTTAAATTTTGAGAATAATTAAGTTGAATTTTGAAAATAATTAAGTTGAATTTTGAAAGTTGTTCGGTTGAATTGAATTTGAAAGTTGTTCAGTTGAATTGAATTTTGAATTTTGAAAGCATTTATTAAAGTTTGAATTCTGAAATTTGAAATCAATTCAGTTTGTATGGTTGGTTGAGTTGGACTAAACTTTTTAAGTTCTAAGCATCTCACCCATTTCTAAGTGACAAGACAAGGTATCCTTAATTGTTTTGTGAGATGTATTAATTTTATTTTTGATTTTATGTTAACACTATGATTTAATTGAAGCTTGTGTTAGATTCAAGTTTAATAAATAATAATTTAAAGTGAGTTTCGATAATTGACTTCCAAGTCTTGGCGAGGCATAGAGGCCTTCTTTGGCCATAGCCTTATTGGATCAACAACCCTTTCCTAGACAAAGCCTTTTAAAGAAAGATCATTTTCAAATTATTGTTTGAGATACTCTGGTCTAACTAGCTTAGGATTCGGAGAGGTAACTTTGGCTAGTTCCACTGGACTAAAAAGACCAAATAGAGTACTCCTTACCCTACTTGATTCCTTAGTCAGGCTTCCCTAACGTACTATCATCAAACCTTGTCCTAATACTAAGTTGTTCAAGTTTCAATTAAATCGTTTCAGTCCTTAATCTAACCAGTCCAAAATCTAAGCATAATAAAATAAGCGAGAAAAGTAATCATCTAAGTCACGTCATAATTGTAATAATATTCTGGATTTTCGAAATCGGCAAGGTTGTGAATTAAGTTTTCTAACATATTAATCTTAACTAATTTATATGAATTAATCACATTATTTGAGATAAATATTGGATTTTCAAATATTGAAAACTTACCTTTCCGGATCGTTTGCCCAGTACTCTTGTAATGATCACGAGCTAATCGGACCAGTTTGGGTCGATCTCCTTCATTGTCTTCTGATTCCGAGTCTAAGTCGGACTCGGGTACAGGTTGAAGCTTCTTCTTTGGTGGTTCTCTTAGAGCTTTCCCTGCACTAGAAATTACACCTTCCTCGACCATTACAGTATCTGTTTGATTATTTAATTGTAATTCAAAAAAGATTCAAAATTGGTTACCATTTTTGTCTTAGTCAATTCGTCTTCTGACTCTGGCTTAAATTCGCAGTCAGGTATGGATTCTTTCTCATTTTCTGATCTGGAGTCAATTTCGAAGTCAGGTGCTAACTCTTCTAAGATCTCAATACCGGAGCTCTCTCCGTGTAGATTGATTAGCTTTTTCCAAATTTCTCTGGAACATCTGAATGGACCTACTAGTTCGAGTTGCTCCTTGGTTAGGCCACATTGTAGGATTGCAGTTGCCCTTGCATCGGTCTCGATTTGGTTGAGGGTTTGTTCATCTAGTTTGTCCCACTCGATTGATGACTCATCTTCTACGGGAAAAGAGAATCCCGTTTGGATGATCTGCCATAAGTCCATGTGGGCCTTCAGAAGGGACTCCATTTGACTTCTCCAAAAATTGAAGTTCTCGCCGGAGAATAGCGGTGGACGGGCTGTAGCGACCCGCCTTCTCTGCCTTAGACGGATCGTTACTTTTGTCTACTTCTCAACTCTAATGCACGACTAATAGAAATGCGGAAATCTTTTTTTTTTCTTTTAAATTCATCTAAGAATGATATTCTAACTTAAGTAGTCATGCATGATACCATGTCACACTTTCTTTCTCAAAAACTCGTAAAATGATACTTATTGAGACCTGCCTCACCCAACTCAACTTTCGGGTATCAGTCGACTGATACTGTATCAGTCGACTGATAGGCCTGAAATCTGAATTTTCAGGTTTCGGCACTTGCTTCAAAACTCCACCAAACCTATACTTTCGAACCATATAGAATCATGACACCATTTCTATACTCTATGTCAGTTTTCTAAACAATTTAGCCAATCAAATGAATCCATAAACTTGAAATTAGGACTTTTGCGGAAGAAAATGAGCTATTCGAGTTTATATGAACTTTAACAATAGAGTTTGTACCAATCTTGACTCCTATGCATTCATAACACCAAATACATGTTCTATAACCTTGCTAAAGCATTATGAAACATGAATGCAACTTTTCTAAGCATATTTAAGCAATAAAAACTTGATTCAAAGAGGAATTAATACTATTTTGGCACAAACATCTATTTCTCCAACAAGGTATCAATATTTCCAACTACTCACACTTTTACTCATCCAATGCAATCATAAGGATATGTAGGCTAAATGAAATGACATGGAATCTTTACTCTAAGAAATTGAGCATGTAAAACTATCCAAAGCTTAAATGTTCGCTAAACTCCATAAAGCAAGAACTTGAAATTGAATAAACTAAAACATTGTAATTCAAATAACTAAATTGTCTCGTCTCAAAGATCTCTCCAAAATCAGCCACCACACACACTTTACTCAGCACCGCCTCGTCGCCTTCCTTCAGAATTGCTTGCCTTTACCTTTATCTGCAGTAAGAGGAAATGCAACTAGTAAGCAAAAAGCTTAGTAAGTACTATCTAGCTCACAAAATCTCGAAATGTGCAAACATGCTTCTTGATCAATATGAAAATCATATGAGATACTTATATGCTTGAAAGAAAACTAAGAACATGTATAACTCAGAACATGCATACTCAAGCATTAATAAATCTCAATTTACTTTTCTTGGCTCAACTTGAAACTTTAGCTATTCTTTAACTTTTTGAAAACTCTTTAAACTTTAGAAACTTTGCTAAAGCATATACTTGAAAATAATAATCACTTGGATCCACTGAAGACGTAAGTACCATCTCATGCGCGTTCCCTAAAAGGTTGGGGTAGCGAGCCACCAATCCTAATAGAGCAGACCTTGGTCTACCAGGGCCAAGACCTTGGAATTGGACACCTGGATTTCTTTAACGACGCCCTTGGACGCCGGGTACTGGCCTTAGAAAATAAAATAGCTTTTCTTTCTTTTCTTTCTTATCTGTAAATGCCTTGGCATTTTCTCGAGCACCTTGCGTGCTAAAATCCCTAAGTCTTGACTTTTGGAGATTTCTTAAGGCCTTGGCCTTTTCTTTTCTTATCTTTATCTTCTCTTTTCTTTTCTCATAACTTTCTTAGCCCCTAATCTCACATAGGGTGCTTTATCAAACTTATACAAGCATATAATGAACTAAGATCACATGCAAAAACTTAAACAAAAAGGAAATATCTCTTTTAAAAACTATTAAGGGAAATTCTTGCGGAAAAATCGCCTCTTACTGCAGGTGAGCAGTACTTACATTGATATCTTGGACTTACAACCAAGATTGACGTCTAGGGCTCGGGAGAAACTTGAGATCTCGGAGAATTCTTCGCGCCTACGCGTTCCTCTCATCGCGGGGATCCCGAATATAGGAATATCTCTCGGAGGAGAGCCTTGGCCGGCCCTCTTGGCCTTGGTGTTGGTCGGCGTCGCCCAAGAGAGGAGAAGGGAGGCTGTCTCGCGCGGCTAGGGTGAGGAAGAGAGAAAACCAAAAAATCTAATTTCCTCTCTTAACTTATCTATTTATACTATCTTTATGAAAAGAATCGTAACTACTCTATAAATATATTTCTCTCCAACTTTCGTTGTGCTTGATACCCTAGCCTAGCCGGTCGCGCTCACGCCTGGTCTAGTGCTGGTCGCGGGTTCGAACCCCCTGCTGCCCTTAAACGTTTTTCTTTTTTTAAATATACTAAACGGACTCGGAAAATTCCATAAAAATATTCTAAAAATCCCTAAAAATATCTAGAATATTTCTAAACCATTTTTAAATAATTCTAAGGACTTTAAGAACTAAAAATGGGAATTTTGGGGCGTTACACGGGCACTGTTCCACTCTGGTTGGCCATTTAAAATAATCCTTGCACACAAAAGAAATAACAGGATGTACCAAGACTTGGTCTTGGATTAGTAGTGCGAGAGAAAGAAATAAAATAGCCCAACAAAAATATTGCATGAATTTCGAGACAGAATAAAATAATAATAAAAAATTGATGATAGATTTTTGAAAATGTTACTTTTGTCAATTCTGAAAAGAAATAAGCATTCAAAGTTGAAAATTTTGTTTGAATTAAGGTAGCACGAATTTCGAGAAAAAATGTTAAAATAATAATAAAAAAATATATGACAAATTTTCAAAAATTGATCATTTTATCAATTCTAATGAATGGTGAAAAGATGAAGATTCAAAATTGAAAAAGGTGTAAGAATATTTTAAACCCACCTACAGATATTATTTATTTGAAATAAAAGGAGAAAAAGATCGAGTGGTGTTGCACTAACCTCGATTAACGAGAAAGAAATGGAATAAAATTAAAAATTTTGTAAATCCGAAAAAAACTTTCAAACTGGTGGTTGCACCAAGTTTGACCCACCCGCTCTGATACCACTTGTTGGATCGAGAAACACGATGGAGGGGTGAATATCGTGAAAACGTTTTTGGATAAGATTGAGAGAAATTACACAGCGGAATTAAAAACAAATAATCACAGAACGCAAGTGATTTTACTTGGTTCGGAGTCGCGGTCGGCTCCTACTCCAAGGCCCACGGTCCTTGACCATTTACTGCGGGCAATTCTATATGTGCGCAAAGGTTTACAGAGTATAGTACAGAATTTTATAGTAAGTAAATGACAACACTTTTCGTTACCGACGCCTGTTGTAGATTGTACTTTGGAGCAGGGGGTCGTCGTCGGCGCTAGAATCCCGAGATCGGAGTTTGTCGGAGCAGAGCGCTTGAACGAAGAGCGTAAAGGTGTTGGAAGATTGATGTTCTGAAGCCTTGGGGTCGAGCCCCTTTTATAGTGCTCCTGGGGGCGCCCGGGACGTCGGGGGTGCCTGATACGTGCCTTCGGATCTGAGAACTTCTATCCGAAACTTGGTCAGTGCTTATCCCCTTCGAATCGGCTCTAGAGCTGACGGGGGCGCCCGGGACGTTGGGGGTGCCCTCCTTGACTTGGTCCGTTGGCTTCATATTACTTTGCTTCGATTACTTTGACCAAGGGTGCCCGGGGCCTCCGGGGCGCCCTGCTTGATGCTGCTTCGAAGCAATTCCTGCTTCATTGTTTTGTCTTTCACCTTGGGCGCCCCGGGCCTCCAGGGCGCCCTGCCCAGCTTCCTGCCCTTATCCTTTGGGGCGTTCTGAGCTGCAGAAACACATTCCCTTGGTCCCTGCATTCAAGGTTAGTTCCAAAACAACAAGGTAAGAATATTAGTTGATTTTTACAGCCGTAGCTGTCTTGGTTTTGACTTCGGGTCTCCCAAATGGAGCCCTAGGTCAAACCAACGCCTACTGTTCCCTCGACGGGGAACACGTCCTCACCTACTCCTCTCAGGAGAATTTACCTTTTGCCAACCGGCTCCTCCGGTTGGACTTTTACCCAGCAGCCCTTCGCCAGATGCCTAGCAGTCCTTCGCCAGGTCTTCGATTCCTAGTAGTCCTTCGCCAGGTGCCTAGCAGCCCTTCGCTAGGTCTTCGATTCCTGACAGTCCTTCGCCAGGTGCCTAGCAGCCCTTCACCAGGTCTTAGGGTTTCGATGCCTAGCATTCCTTCGCTAGGTGCCCAGCAGCCCTTCGCCAGGACTTCTTTCTGCACACTCAGTGAACACATTACATCACAAATAGTACATAACTTTGAATCCTTTGCCAATATCAAAACAAGGTTCGATATGGTGCTTCCTGCACCAACATCAGGGTCTAACTTGAGTTAGTCATGGTCAGAATTGGCCATGAACTAACCAAATGATCAGAGCAAAGTTGGCTGGATAGGTCTGAAATTTAATCAGGGAGTTGACACACACTCTCTTGATAGTAGATCGGTCACAAGACCGATCCAGGATGTCTGATCGGTCTGTTAACCGATCCAAAAAGTTTCTGAGGAAACAGAAGATTTTCTGAATGGTCTGGTGACCGATCAGAAAATATTTTGTGTGGTCACAGAAAGATATTTGATCAGTCAGTGCGACCGATCAGCACCGGCCTGGACCGATCAGGATGGATCCTGATTGGTCAGGCGCTGGCCTGATCGATCTCCGTGACCGATCAGGCACTTCCCTGATCGGTCGTCTTGACCAATCAGGTTGCCTTGACTGGAATTCCAGTGAGGTTAGGGATCGGACTGGTGACCGATCCCCTGGTCTCTAATCAGTCAGTGAGACCAATCAGAATATCACTGGATTAATCAGAATAGAGTCTGATTGGTCAGGAGGTTGTTTGATCGATCAAGGTGACCGATCAACACCTCTGAACTTTAATTCAAATTATTGTCAGCGCAGTTCTGATTTGCTTCTGATTTGCTTCGCTAATGAGTCTGTAAGTGTGCAAATAACATAGAGCTTTGAAAGTCAAATGAAGGAGCAAGAAGAAGGGTCCAGGGTGACTTTTCCTGGTGCTATTTTGTTTGATACACATTTGCAGGTTTCAATGGCATCTGACCTGAAGCTGCAGCTGAACTGAAGGAGATGACTTCAGTATACTGAGAGCTCAGAAGGGGTCAGTGGGTGATGACGCCACGATGCCTGTAGGTGTACAGAAGAAAAGCTTATGAAGAAGAAGTTGGTTAAGCAGAGAGGAACAAAGAAATAGTGAACGGTGATCCGGAAAGGGTTTTGTTGTTGTTGGTGTTCTCTGCGACTTGCTTCTTGCTTCTTGCTTCTTGCTTAAGCTTTCTGCTTACTATTGGAGCTTATGCTTCCTTCTCTAGTCTCCTGTGCTTCATTTGATATACTTCTGAGATGGTTGTGGAGAGGTTACTCCACCGAGAAGGAGAAAGTTTTTAGCCGGATTCACTCCGGGCCCTGATCTGCCGAAGATCAAGGGATCACCTACCTCACGGGCACGCCAAGGAGTAGGGGCAAGTTATCCCTGAACCTTGTAAACACTTGTGTTAATCTCTGTTTGTCTTTCTTTCTGTTTGTTTGTTTTCCGCTGCTAATCTGAGTGTAGGAAGAAGCGAGTTTTGGTGGATGACTATTCACACCCCCCTCTAGCCATCCCAAGATCCTAACAATATCATCATCAGTCGACTGATGAGCTTCAACGGTCACTGTAGATTGCATTTGATTTTCTGTCGTCGGCCTACAATGGTAACATATCAGTCGACTGAATCCTGACCCAGTTGACTGATCTTTCTGTTTGGTCCGGTGTTGGGTAGCAGTCGACTGATTCCTCTTATCAGTGGACTCAACTCTCTGTTCGGTGTACCAGTCGGCTGATCTCCCATCAGTCGATTGATATCTCATGAATGTGACATTCTACTTTCCCTTAGTATAGACTTATGCCTTCAAACACCTTCCATCATCCTTGCGCCCTTAGGATGCTTCCGAGCCCTCGACTCTTCATCCTTATGCTTGCATTGAAGCGCTTGTTAGGATGTATACTAAAAGCCTTGCCTTTTGTATAGACATCTACGTTTTGAATGAGAATCACAAAATCACAGGTTGCATATTTATATTAGTATATGCAAAAATGTCTGATACTTGCATTGTAGATAACATGGTGTGTGGTGACGCATAGAAGATCATGTTATCAGTTCCTTGTAGAGTATAAGAAGAGGCTCACAATCGAGATGGAGTTGGACAAACCATCAAAATGGTTGCAGTGTAATTAGGTGTGATTTGTCTTAACCATAGAATTACACTAGTGCACTTTGTGCACATTGACCAAGACTAAAATAGAGGTGATCTAATTTATACTAACTTTATAATTGGATCAGACCTCGATTATATTATGGAGTACATGCTCTAAATCCCGAAATAATAACGGGCACATGTACTTAATTATTGTTTCTTTGATTTACCAAATGGGCGAGATTTATTCTGCTAAATCGATAGACTCGGTAAGTTGGAAAATAATATTATTTGTATGGTGTACCGTTGATTATTGACGGAATTCGTGTCCTGGTGAGTCGGGATGATGATGCCTCCTTAATGAGCTCATAAGGTTCATCATGTTAAATCTTGTAAGTGGACTATGGTCCAACATGATGAAAAGGTTGAGTGGTACTAGTTAAGGATCAAGAGGTTGATTAATTAAAATTATCAGTAATTTAAATTAATTGACAGACATTCGATATCTTAAACATGGGGAGATAGATGTGCTCATAATGGGTGGAGCCCATATGAAAATATGGGGTTGGTGAGGAAGTTCAATGAGGATTCTTTAGTGGAATGGATATTCATTAATGGATCGGATTTGGATCCATTAGTGGGCCAAGACCCAACTCCTCCTCATGGTCCCTATGGTAGCCCTATATATACCCTATGGGAGTCATGATACCAAGGCTAATTAATCCATAATTAATCATCCAAAAACCAACAAGCCAAAAACTAAAAACCCTCTCTCCCTTCTCTCTCCTAGGGTTGCGGCAACCCATCTTACAGTCGGCGACAACAAGGAGAAGGGTGATACGACTTCTCCTTTGGTCTCTTCTTCCTCTCTACTCCCCTTTGGCCAGAGCACTCCCTGAGGTGGCTGGAATCGACGGAGAAAAGGGCAGGTTGTGGAGTTTATCGCCGCAACAAGGAAGAAGAAGGAGGAGCGCTTGGGTTTTTTGTTTTCTCCATCTTCTTCCTCTTCCTTCACTTTCTCTCTTGCGGCTGGAGTCTCCTTGAGGCAGGGAGCAGGTTCGGCAGGCCAAGGAGGAGCTGGGTTGTTGGCGGCGAGAATTTGAAGGAGCTTCTTTCAAGCTTTCGACCGGCGCAAGTGGAAGGAGGAAGAAGATTGAGTAGGGTTTGTTTCTTCATCACCTTCCTCTTCCTTTACCTCCTCTCTTGTGGCCGGAGTCTTCTTGGAGTAAGGAGTAGGTCCGACAAGCCGAGGAGGAGGTGGTTGGACCGGTGGCGCGTGCTTGAGGAAGTTCCCTTCTTCTCTTGCGGCCGGTGCAAAAGGAGGAGCCCGCTCTAGGGCTTTAGCCAAGCTAGGGAGAAGAGAAGGTGTTCGTTGGATTAATTGATTACCCTGTTGGGGCAATCTATGGTACGGAGTGACCATTTGTTTTGATGTTTGGGCAAAGAGTTTAAGTTAGGTTTACCTTTCTGTTTGATATGTGTATTTGAGTGTACAGGTTTGCAGGATACACATGGACTTAGCTGGACGGCTTCGGGTCCGGTGAAGGATGGTGTGAGGAGACATGCCATGGGCTTGTGTGTATCCGAGGGACCGTGGGCAAAGCAGGGACGATGAGTCGAGGGAAGCGGACTTCGAGGCATACACGAAGGATGGCATGGGAGACAAGCTGTGGGCTTGCATGCATCCGAGGGACGAGAGCCAAAGACGAAGAGGGCTTGAAGGCAACAGATCAAGGCTGCTGGATGAAGAGTCAGCTGAGTTGTGAGGGGTCGAGTGCTAAGGGAATTATACTTGGGAAATCCTAGGGTTCGAGTGCTGAGAGAATTGTACTCGGGAAGGGGAACCTTAGGTGTAAGGGTTGTCCAGTCAACTGATGCTTGATCAGTCGACTGATAAAGTCCATAGAAGGATCAATCGACTGATCCTGGATTAGTCGACTGATGGCTACTGAAATTCGAACGTTAGGTTGTAACGTTTGAATCTAAGTGGGACCAGTCGACTGGTGCTGGACCAGTCGACTGGTAACGATCATTTCAGCCAAGAGCCTTATTTAAGAGAGCTCAGTTTTGGCAGAGAGTTCTTGACGAAATTGGCTTTGGTTAATGGCCAATTAGTAGTCTAAGAGCTCAGGAAGGTGTTGCGGGTTGTGGCGTGGTTTCTCCACCCACAAGGAGCTACACGAGCTATCTGGAGGTCTTCCGGGGAGTCATCCACCGACGGATCGGGATTGTCCACCTTAGGGACAGCCATGGAGTAGGAGCTTCATCTCTGAACCACGTAAATTAGTTTGCCTTTCGTAGTTGTTAGTTTTAGTTTTTGTTATTCCGCTTGCGCACTAACAACTTGTAGAAAGAAAATCGAAAGTAGCTATTCACCCCCCTCTAGGTAAACGATAAGGTCCCAACAAGTGGTATCAGAGCGAGGTTCACTCGTCTACGGACTAACCGCCGGGATACCAAAAAGCTAGAGGAAGATGGACTCGGAAGGTCTGCTAGGATGGCATATTCGGATTCCACCTCCATACGACCGAGATGACTTCGATTATTGGAGAAAACGATTAGAGACATGTTAGGATGTATACTAAAAGCCTTGCCTTTTACATATGGTCATCCACATTTTGAAAGAGAATCACAACAACACTAGATGCGTGTTTACATTAGTATATGCATAAAAGTCCAATACTGTGCGCTGTAGATAACATGGTGCGTCGTGACACACGGAAGATCGTGTTATCAGTTCCTTGCATAGTGTAAGTAGAGGCTCACAGCCGAGATGAAATTGGACAAACCATCAGGATGATTGTAGTGTAATTAGGTGTGGTTGATCTTGACCATAGAATTACACTAGTGTACTTTGTGTGCATTGAGCAGGACCAAAACCAGAGATCATCCAATTTGTACTGACTTGATAATTGGATTGAATCTCAGATTTATTATGGAGTACAATCCCTAAATCCCGATATAATAATGGACACGTATAATTAATATTTTATTTCTTTGATTTACCAGTGAACGAGATTTATTCTGCTAAATCGATAGGCACAGTAAGTCGGAAAATAATATTAATTATATGGTGTGCCATTAATTATTGGCAAAATTCATGTCCTGGTGAGTCGGGATGATGATGCCCCCTTGATGAGCTCAAAAGGTTCATCATGTTAAACCCTGCAGGTGGATTTGATCCAACATGATGATAAGGTTAAGTGGTACTAGTCAAGGAGCCAGAAGTTGATTAATCAAAATTGTCAGTAATTTAAATTAATCGACAGACATTTGATATCTTAAACACGGGGGGATGAATGACTCATAATAGGTGGAACCCATATGTAAATATGGAGGTTGGTGAGGTAATTCAATGGGGATCCTTTGGTGGAATAGATCTTCATTAATGGATCGGGTTTGGATCCATTAGCAGGTCAAGATCCAACTCCTCCTCATGGTCCCTATCGTAGCCTTATATATACCCCATGTGGCATGAAACCAGGTGAATTAATTAATCCAAGGATACACAAAAGGAAACCCTAATCTATTCTCTCCTCAACGGTGGCTTCATTTCCACCCATGCATGAACAGCGGTGGCTCTCATCTCCACCCATGCATGAAAAACGGTGGAGTCTTTTCTCCATGCATGGACAGCTGTAGATGAACGACGGTGGAGTCTCTTCTCCATACATGGAGAGCTGTAGAGGCTGCGGTTTTCTCCCCTCCACATGGACAGCGGTGGCTGGTCTTCACCATAAGTGAATTCCATGCGTGGACAGCAGGTTGCTTGATCGTGCTTGGTTTTCTCCAAGACAACGTAGAGGGTTGTTTTCTCCAGTTGACAACAAAAGTTGAGGTGGAGGGCAGCAACGTTGTGGAGGGAAGCCAGCGAGGTTATGGAGAAGACAGCGCAGCAACGTTGTGGAGGGCAACCTCGCATGTTGTTTCTCTGGACAGGTTGCCGCGGCTTCTCCAAACATGAACAACAACCTAGGAGATGGCAAAAGGGAGAAGGAGGTGGGGAGATCATCTCTTCCTTTATGTGGCTGGCGGCAACAAGACCTCGGGTTTTGTTGGTCGGCGCAAGGAGAAGGAAGATGAGGTGTTTGGTTTTGCTTTGTGTTTGGATTATCTTCTTCCTTGGAGTGGCCGGTGGCATCCCTTGGGATAGGGATTGGTTGGCGCAAGGAGAAGGGATCGACTTGGTGACCACGGTCCTTGGTAGATCGTCGCCCACATGATGTCCAAGAGGGGAGGGTCATACGGTAGAAGATCGCGAGGTAAAAGGGAAGGTATAATTCTTCCTTAGCTCCTATTGTTCTTATTGTGCCTTGTTGATTAGCTTCGTCATTTCAAGTAAATTAGTTAATTATTTTGATGTTGTATCATGGTGAATAATTAATTAATTAGACCCCAACCATAAACACAAGAATCGGCGATCCACTCGTCGCCTTTTCCGCGGTCATTCGATAAGGAGAATTACAAGGCTCGATCTTTGTGATTTGCCAAGTTGTAATTCGTATCGAACGATACGACGACGTGCGAGATGGTCGTTGGGAGACGGGTCTCCATTCAGATTAATTTTTAATCCGTAGACATGGAGAGGTCTCTCAAGGACGACCAAGTCTTCGCTAGGGAAACCTGCCAAGTCATACCCAACAAGGCGTGGTTCCAAATGGATTGGGATCATTGAACCGCATTGGAAGTCCCATTTGAAGCTCCAACGGACAAGAAGGGAAAACGCCTTCGACCTCAGTATTGGACCAAGGATCAAACGAAGGAAGCGGAGGCGGATAAGGAGGTAACTAGAATTGTATTAAATTTATTACATTCATTATTGTGTCCAATGTAGGAGAATACAAGAATGCATATGAGCTATGGAGAAATGTGATAGCTCTACATGAAAATTCGACACAAATACAAGGAGAAGAGGAGCCCAAAGAAAAGGGGTCATTGGTTCAAGAAAAGGAGAAGGACCAATCGGAAGTTGAGTCAAGTTTAACATCTGAAGAGGAGGAGAAAGTAGAATCGTCCACATCCTCAAGTGAGGAAGAAATAGAAGAAGTCTCCACTTCAAGGATTGAGGGTGAGGAGAGACCATCCTCAATGTCGGAGCAAGAAGAAGCTTCCACCTCCATCAAAGCAAAGTTAAAGGATCACATAATTTGCTTTGGGTGCAATCAAAAAGGGCACTACAAGGACAAGTGTCCATTGGGTAAGAAAAAGGAGGTAAACCCTAAACTTAATTCAAATAATTTGAAAACTAACATGAGTTGTAGGGATGGAACAAAGAAGGATAAGAAGCATATAATTTGCTTCACGTGTGGTGAGCATGGACACTACCACACCAAGTGTCCAAAGAAAGGAGAAATCAAGAAATTGACACATTTGAAGAAATTGGAAAAGAAGAGGAGCTCAAGTCAAGGGGGAGCTTCAAAGGTAAAAGGGAAGGTAATCCCTTATTTGAAATTAAATCCAATTTCTAATTCTTATATGCTTGTTAAGAATAATCATGGATTTATGTATAATGATAGGAATAGGGTTAACAAGGTAGATTATGTTGGTGCAAGTTGCATCAATGATATTCCTCTTTAAGTGTTTTAATGTTTGACAATACACTTAAGTCAGTGATACAATGAATAGACAAAGGGGAGCAAAAGTGAAGTAACCAAAGCTGAGGAAAAGTCCTAGTTAATCTAGGCATCGAAACCCTAAGTCCCAGCGAAGGGCTGTTGGGCACCTAGCGAAGGGCTGCTAGGTATCAAAACCCTAATACCTAGCGAAGGGCTGCTAGGTATCGTAACCCCAAGACCTAACGAAGGGCTGTTAGGCATCTAGCGAAGGGCTGCTAGGTATCGTAATCCCAAGACCTAGCGAAGGGCTGCTAGGCACCTAGCGAAGGGCTGCTAGGCATAGAAGACCTAGCGAAGGGCTGCTAGGCACCTAGCGAAGGGATGCTAGGCATAAAAGACCTAGCGAAGGGCTGCTAGGCACCTGGCGAAGGACTGCTAGGTAATGAAGACCTGGCGAAGGACTGCTAGGCACCTGGCGAAGGGTTGCTGGGGAATGAAGTCTTGGTCCGAGGGACTAAGCAACTTAGCTGAGCGATGACTAAGGACAGGAGTAGAGACGGGTCAGGGTCTGGGCGTCTCGAGGTCCGGGATTATCGGAAGCTAAGTAAAAGTCCACCCGAAGGACTTGGTGGCAACCGTCTCTTGAAAGGAGTAGGTGAAGGGCGAGTTCTCGGGGATAGGAACTCGTGCCGGTTCAACCTAGGGTTTCGTGCAAATCCGAAGTCCGAACCAAGTTCTTAAGCTTGATATTATATGCATATATGCTTTGTGTTTGTGTATCTTGCAGGTAACAAGAACCGGAGACAAAGCAAGCAGAAGAACCAGCCTTGCAGTGTTAATGCAGGGTGCCCCAGTGTTGGGGGCGCCCTCATGCACCAGGGCGCCCTCATGCACCAGGGCGCCCTGGTCAACACGGTTTCGCTGCTGCGAGTCTGAAGCACAGGATAAGCGCTCACGGGGGCGCCCTAAGCGTCTAGGGCGCCCTGGTCAAAGTCTTATCACCTACAACGAAGTAGGCGCAAGGATAAGAGTTGACCGAGTCTTCCGGGGCGCCCCCAGCGTCCAGGGCTCCCCCAGGAGGCCTATATAAGGGGCTTCGACCCCTCTGCTTCAGATAGAACTTCCAAGAGCGATCCCAAGCTTTCTGACCGACGACAACACGCTAGAAACGAGACTCTACGACCGGGAGGCTCCAGGAGGAGGTGCGCGACACTTCGGAGGTCTAGATCGGCCGAGCTTCAGTCTTTTTCTCGTTGGTTTGCTTTTTAATTACTGTACTTAAATTTTTATATTATTGCTTGTAATTCTGCACTGTAAGTCGGGTTTCTCCGCCTCCGGAAAGTCCGGAAAGGAGACCAATAGTGGACGGGCGTTCCCGTGCATAGGCCTTGGATGTACTGACCCTGGGGGGTCGGGAACCAAGTAAAAATCCGCCGTGTCACTGTCTTGTTTTTCGTTCTATTTATTTTCCGCTGCGCTACTAATATTCTAAGTCTAGAACGAACGAGTTTTCCACGAGGTTTCCGCGAAAGGTTTTCACGATCGATATTCACCCCCCCTCTATCGACGGCACCGGTCCTACAGATTATTCTAGGAAATCATTACCCAAGGCTAGACCAAGAAAGACCCAAACTACCATGACTAAGGGAAGGAAGGTGGTTAATGATCAAGGCACAAATCCCAAGAAGGAGAGACATATGCCTAGGAAGGTGGGTAGGTCTAGGAATGTCCAAGGTGGACATGTTGACTCTAGGGTTAGAGCTCTAGAGTTGGAAAATCAAGTCTTGAGGGTAAGACTTGAAGAAATAGAGAAACCCTTAGATAGATTCACTATTGGATCTAAGGGTTTATATATGGGGTTGAGTAGTCAAAACCCCAACAATGATAGATCGGGTCTAAGATACCGATCTAAGTTCTCCAATACCAATGAAAAGGAATATGCTATGGTAGCATATAACTATGGCAGGAGGGGAAGTCCAAAAATGGCAAGGGGATGCCATGTAAAAGCAAGAAGAAAGTCTTAACTAAGGACAAGAGGTCCGAAGTTAAGAAGGTTAGGGTTGTAGACCAAGAGTCACCGGAGGTACATCGGTGTGGTCTAGCATTTGTTGAGTCACCTAGGGAGGCGACTAAGGCTAAGAGCTCAAGGGGGAGCTCTAGGAGCCAAGTTGGGACCCATGATCTATGAATCTCAGGAGGATTTCTCTTGGAAGTCTAGATGGGTAATGGAGTGTGCCAAGGGATATGGAGATGGATTTGAAGTCTCAATCCTAGGGATTTGACACAATGGGTTTGAGTTTCATGCATGAAAATATGACATTGGGGTCATAAAGCATGAAAATTTGTTTTTGATGTGTAGATACCATATAAATCAATGCTAGGGATGCATTGTGGTTTGGTATGGGCAGAGACATCAAGCGGAGGTCACAACTAGGACTTTAGGTCAAGGTTCAATTGAACAATTTAGCTAGTTTTGGATTTTGTGTCAATCTTGGGATTGGTGATAGATACATGTTTGAATGTATTTTTTCCAAGTAGACACGAGTACCACAAATCTCTCCACAAATTTTGAGAATTTTTGGAGATTTATGAAATTTCTGGTGTATTTCTGAAATTGGGTCAGAAATGTTAAAAATGGGATTTTCAGGGTACCAGTCAACTGGTTCAGGGGCAGTCGACTGATAAAGGCTGAAACTATTTTTTCAGCAATCAAAAGGTGTCCAAATGATGTAAAACAAGTGTGTAATCGTATGGGGGGTTAGTACACTGTGTTTATGATCATTAGAGGTTAAAGGATCCAATAAAAGGGAAATTGTTGTAGTCCTTTTGATGTGTGGCAAAGGAGGAGAAGTGTTGGATTTAAGTAGAAAACCAAACACGCCTTTGCAAGAAATCCTAGGTAAAGGGGGAGCTTAGGTAAAGGGGGAGCATTGTTGCTCATTTGGTGGCGTAAGGGGAATCTTGGAGAGGTTCTTAAAAAGCCTTTGTAAGTCCAATGTAGGGGGAGTCTTGGAGAGGTTTTAAAAAGCCCATTTTTTGAAAAAGTCCTAAACTCATTGCGGAGGTTTAGGTGTGGGGATGCCTTGTGATAGGATTCATGCATGTTTGCATTACATACGCATTGGCAGTATATGTCCAAGGTGAAGCCTTGGCAACGTAAGTCCAAATGGTTATTAGCATTGTATTTGCTATTTGTTTTCCCTAACGTAAACGTATTGCCAAACATAATAAAGGGGGAGATTGTTGGGGAAATCTATGGTACGGAGTGATCGTGTATTTTGATGTTTAGGCAAAGGGTTTAAGTTAGGTTTACCCTTATGTTTGATATGTGTATTTGAGTTTGCAGGTTTGCAGGATACACATGGACTTAGTTGGACGGCTTCGGGTCCAGTGAAGGATGGTGTCAGGAGACAAGTTGTGGGCTTGTATGTATCGGAGGGACCGTGGACAAAGCAGGGACGATGAGCCGAGGGAAGCAGACTTTGAGGCATACACGAAGGATGGCATGGGAGATAGGCCGTGAGCTTGCATGCATCCGAGGGACGAGAGCCAAAGACGAAGAGGGATTGAAGGCAACAGATCGAGGCTGCTGGATGAAGAGTCAGCTGAGTTATGAGGGGTCAAGTGTTGAAGGAATTGTACTCGGGAAATCCTAGGGTTCGAGTGCTGAGAGAATTATACTCGGGAAGGGGAACCTTAGGTGTAAGGGTGGACCAGTCGACTGATGCTTGATCAGTCAACTGATAAAGTCCACAGAAGGATCAGCGACTGATGGATCAGTCGACTGATCCTGGATCAGTCGACTGATGACTGCTGAAATTCGAACGTTGGGCTATAACGTTCGAATCTAAGTGGGACCAGTTGACTAGTGCTGGACCAGTCGACTGGTAACGATCATTTCAGCCAAGAGCCTTATTTAAGAGAACTCGATTTTGGCTGAGAGTTCTTGATGAAATTGTCTTTGGTTAAATGTCAATTAGTATTCTGAAAGCTCAGGAAGGTGTTGCGGGTTGTGGCGAGGTTTCTCCACCCACAAGGAGCTACACGAGCTAGCCGGAGGTCTTTCGGGGAGTCATCCACCGACGGATCGGGATCGTCCACCTTACGGACAACCGTGGAGTAGAAGCTTCATCTTCGAATCACGTAAATTGGTTTGTCTTTCGTAGTTGTTAGTTTTAGTTTTTGTTATTCTGCTTGCGCACTAACAACTTGTAGGAAGAAAATCGAAAGTAGCAATTCACCCCCCCTCTAGCTAAACGATAAGGTCCCAACAGACACTTGGTGATTCCAAGTCTTGGTAGATTGTCACCCACACGACGTCCAAGAAGGGAGGGTCATACGGTAGAAGATTGCGAGGTAAAAGACGAGGTATAATCTCTCTTTGGCTCCTTTGTTTCTCTATCATTTTATGTGGTATTTTGTTATCGCATGTGTGTTCTTAATTAGTTATCATGGTTTAATTATTTGTTAATTAATATTGATAATTAATTAAGTCATGGACCTTGAAGATAAACACATAAATCGGCGATCCGCTCGTTGTCTTTTCCGCGGTTAGTCGGTTAGGCGAATTACAAGGCTCGATCTTTGAGATTGGCTAAGTTGTAATTCGAATCGATTGATATGATGACGAGATGGTCATTTGAGAGATAAGTCTCTATTCAGATTAAATTTTTAATCCATAGACATGGAGAGGTCTCTCATGTTCGACCCCGTGTTCGCTTAGGAAACCCACCAAGCTATTCCATCAATTGGTATCAGAGCTGAGGTTTTCGATTTTGTGTGTTTAGGATTCGGTTAATTTTTTTGCACATTATCATATATTTTATTTTTGCTGGATGATATGTTGATGTGCGTAGGCTAACTCTTTGTTGCAAGCACTAGATTCCAACTTATCATGGCTTAAAAAATGGTTGTATGTGATTGATTGTGCATTATTGTAATTAATTAAATCCTCGGGGTTAACGAGGCTAGATAGATATTTAATTTTTGTAATTAAATGTAGCACGTATTTAGCCGAGCTTTTTATTTACTTTTGATCTAGATTATATGTACACTCCTTCGTGGAGTATAGGATCGATGAATGTAAATAATTACCTTCTCATCTCGGCTCGGAGATCCCTTCATGGAGGCTTGCGCATGGATAGGGATGAGTGGACGAGGTGGTGACACGACTGGAGGCGCATTGGAGACCAAGGCTATGATAGTTGGAAAAATCTAGGATTTTTCTTGTTTATTATGTTGGTTTATGTGTTTGTTGTGTCTGTGCATGAAAATTTCTCATTATAAATAACTAAGTGGGAGAGAGACCCTAAGAGTCCCGCGACCTCCATTACTAATTTGACAAGTGATGCAAACAAGTCTGCGCGTTGGCTCTGAGTGCCTTCCTCCACAACGGATGGGCTTGTTCTGCGGATTGCTGGGTCAGACAAGATTATAGAAGATTATTTAGGAACGTGTGATTTTCCCCAACGGAAGACACATAATCCGAGGTAATTTTCTTAGTATCATGTAATGGTAAACACTTAGATGCAAATAATAGTATCCTCCCTAACGGAGTCATTGCTATTATTTGTAGGGCCGAAGAGGACCAACTATTAATTTTATTTGTCAAAAAGTTAGGTTGACAAGGTAATAAAATTAATGGGTAAAATCTCCTCTTGCAAATGTAGAATTCGTATACGTCCACACTAACGTGACATATGAAATTCTCGATGTTTTGAGGTGTTGGTTGATTTCAAAATTATTGTTTTGAGGAATCAATTTATATTCGAAATCTAAAGTGTGTGATTGTTGTGATTCTCAGATTTTTCAAAATGGATCTAGACCCACTTGATTTAATTCAAAGAGAAAACCAACTTAATGCCCCTAATAATAATGATTGGGAATTAAACCTGGACTTTGTCGAAACTGCCGAGGAATCCAAATGTGATCTTGTCAAGTTCTATGCTGAAAAACTTAGCGAGATTAATGATGAAGAGGAGTTCGAATATTTTAGGCAATGGTTAGAAGCAAATGAGATGACTCAGAGTCATCAACATCAGACTTCTTCCATTACCAGTGATAAAACATCCAAACTCGATGAACTTTTTGGACATTATAATCGGGCCGCTAGGCAAGAGGTCATGAAGAACTTGACGACAACTATCATGATTGAGGGTATGTCCGTGAGGGAATATGTTCTCAAAATGATGGCTTGGCTAAAGGAGATGAAAATCCTTGGAGCACAAATCGATGGGGAAACCCAGGTCGATCTCATCCTCCAATCTCTACCAAAGAGTTTTGAGAAGTTTCGCTTAAGTTACAATATGAACAAACGTACATATTCGTTGGCGAAACTTCTGACAGAACTTAAGGTGGCAGAAGGGTTTTCTCCTCAGAATTCACAGACTTTCATTGCTCAAGGGGTTTCTACTTCTAAACCGAAAGGCAAGAAGAAGAAAAAACAAGCTGGGGCAAAGAAAGTAGCAGGATTACAGGGACCTCAGAGTCGCATGAAGAAGCCGAAAGGCAAGTGCTTCGTGTGTAAGCAGTTTGGACATTAGAAGGCGGACTGTCTCCGCCGTCAGAGTAATAATTCAGGTATATCTTTTTCTTTTGTCGTTGTAACATGTTTAGCGGTGATATCTACCGGTACCTGGTGTGTAGATACCGATGCCACTAATCATGTCTGCATTTCTTTGCAAGGGTTCCAGGAAACCTGACGACTAGCTGAGGAGGAGATTATCGTCTACATGGGATATGCTACGGAGATGACTATTGCAGTGGGAGTTACTAATTTTTGTCTATTAGATAGGATGATAAAGTTTTGGTTTTATTGAGATTGCTTTTATGTACCTACATTTTTGGAAAGAACTTTTGTTCAATTTCTGGAATAAGATATTCTATTGCTTTTATTATAAAAGTGGAATAGAAAGATTATCTATTAAGAACATTGATAGGCAATTAGTGCATTTTAAAACCAAAATCTCCCATGATGCAATTAGATGTCAAGTTCTCATCATTTAATCAAAATAAGAGAAAGGTTCCTTCCGAGGTGAACTAAACATATCTTTGGTGTCTAAGGCTTGGTCTTATTAACCTTAGTAGGATTCAAAGGTTAATAGCCAATGGGCCCTTGGGTTGATTGGTAGTGGAAGACTTCCTAAACCTTTGAATCTTGATTGGAAGGTAAGATAACCAAGAGGCCTTTTTAAGGCCAAGGGGTATAGAGCCAAAGGTATGTTGGAGTCGGTTCATTCTGATTTGTGTAGATCCTTAGTCTATCCAGGATAGAGGTAGCCTTGAATACTTCGTCTATTTTATGGATAATTATTCAAGGTAGAGGTACATTTACTCGATGCACCGCAAGTATGAATCTTTGATTAGTTCAAAGAATTCAGACTGATGTGGAGAGGCATCAAGGTAAAAGTACCTAGATACTACGATTGGATCGTGGTAGCATGTACCTCTTGGAAGAGTTTTAGGATTTACTTATTAGAGATTGGGATTCAATCCCAATTGACTGCACTCGGTATGCCCCAATAGAATGGTGCAATAAAGCGAAGGAAAATGTCTCTTATGGGAATGTATAAGGTCAATGATGAGCTGCTCCAAGTTGCCGAATTTGTTCTGGGGATATGCTCTAGAAATGACACCGTACATATTTGATATCATCTAGGCCAGTACTCTCTATTCCCATAGAAGTGTAGACTGGGTGAGAGACTAGTCTGAGTCACGTTCAAATTTGGGGTAGTTCAGCATATGTGCTGAAGGGAGATACTGATAAGTTGGAATCTAGTACAGAAGTGCGCTTGTTCGTAGGCTATCCTAGAAGAATGAAAGGTAGTTCTATAGTCCTAAGGATTAGAGGGTAATCGTTAATACAAATACCTGATTCTTAGATAAGGACTATGTGATGAACCATAAGCCCATGAGTAGAATTATTTTTGAATAATAGAGAGGGGGCATTCTGACCTTAGTACCAACTGTACAAGAAGATATACCACAAGTCACTGCACCACGTGTCATAATAGATACACAAGTGGTACATCATCATAGTGGGAGGGTTGTTTGTTAACCTGAGGAATTCATATTCTTTGGGAGAGTCTTCGGACTTGATCCCTGGTGACCAAGAATCAAGATCCCTGGACCTATGACGAGGAGCATTCGCTTTGAAGAGATAACCCAGTCATATGGATTTGTTCAAAGGATGGATGAGATTTATGTATGTGACAGAAACGTAGTGTACTATGCGTAGATAATATTTTGTTGGTTGGCAACAATGATAGAGTATTATCAGACGTAAGGGTATGGTTGTCCAAGAAGATTGATATGAAAGACTTAGGAGATGCAGGACACATCCTTGGTGATCAAAGTTCTAAGGGATCACCAGAGAAGGATGTTGTAATTATCCCAAGCTTCATAGTAAGTCACCGTCCTAGCTCATTTTAGCTCCAAGAAAGGTTTTGTACTTTTCAGCCATGGAGCTACTTTATCTAAAAGAGATGTGTTCTAGAACATCTAAGGAGATAGAGAAGGTGAAGGCGGTTCCTTATGCATCGACTGTAGGAAGCCTTATGTATAAAACGAGATCGAAAATCTGCTTTATCGTGGGCATGGTTAGCAGATATCAGAATAACCCAGGTCAAGGGAATTGGACTGTAGTAAACGCATATATTAGGGTCTGAAAAGGACTAAGGATTATATGTTGGTTAACCGGGCAGACCAATTACTCCCTATGGGTTATACGGATACAGAATTCCAATCAAATATGGGCTAATATAAGTATTCCTCGGGGTTTTGTGTTTACTTTAGGAGGTGGAACCATAGCATAGAGGAGTGTCGCGCAGCGACTGCATGGCGGACTCCACCATGGATGCTGAGTATATGGCAGCCTCAGAGGCGGCCAAGAGAGCTACATGGTTCAGGAACCTCAAAATGAATTTCGATGTGATTCCTAGTTTGCTCAGAGGTATCACATTTTGTTGTGATAATAATGGTGCAGTCGCAAACTCGAAGGAATCACGAGCCCATAAGGCGAGTAAACACATAGAGCGCAAGTACCACCCAGGAGAGGAAAAGCTGTTGTTGCCTAGATTACATCAGAGGACAACCTAGAAAGATCTTTTCACTAGGGCCTCGGTGGCGAGAGCTTTTAGGCATGTGGAGGATCAAGGGGTCAGATGTATGGCATTTTGAAGACAACAAAGTCTTTTAGTATAAGTGGGAGATTGTTAAGATGTATACTAAAAGCCTTGCCTTTTGTATAGACATATACGTTTTGAAAGAGAATCACAAAATCATAGGTTGCATATTTATATTAGTATATGCAAAAATGCCTGATACTTTGCATTGTAGATAACATAGCGTGTGGTGACGCACAGAAGATCATGTTATCAGTTCCTTGCAGAGTATAAGAAGAGGCTCACAACTGAGATGGAGTTGGACAAACCATCAGGATAGTTGTAGTGTAATTATGTGTGGTTTGTCTTAACCATAGAATTATACTAGTGCACTTTGTGTGCATTGAGCAGGACCAAAGTAGAGGTGATCTAATTTATACTGACTTTATAATTGGATCAGACCTCGGTTATATTATAGAGTACATGCTCTAAATTCCGAAATAATAACGGGCACATGCACTTAATTATTGTTTCTTTGATTTACCAAATGGGTGAAATTTATTCTGCTAAATTGATAGGCCCGGTGTTAAATCCGACACTTTTTATTCCGCTCCGGAAAATTCTTCGGAAAAGTTCTAGAATTTTCCGTGCTCTTGGACAATGTAAAGGGGTTAAATGGGTTGAAAAATTTATACTTTAAGGGTTTGATGGATAGGGAATTATAAACCCTAAGGATGAGATTGCGATTAGACTGAAAGTCCTTGGACCAAAGTGCAAAATTCCCATTACTTAAGTCAACTTTTAGCCGTCGCTTCCTCCACAGCTGATCGCTGCTCACCCGCGTGCCATAGCTGTAGCCGAACCCAACAGTCGATCGCCTCCCTCTTCCTCTCGACTCCTTCGCCGACACCCAAGCCCAAACGCGAGCAGCTTCCTCTCCCGATCAAGAGCCGACGCCCATTTCCTCCCACTGCCATTCCTTCTCGGCCGCGCACACTCGACGCCGAAGCTCCAATCATCTCCAACCTCTGCCTTCCGACGGTTTCCTCTTCGGTTTCCGGCGCTTACCTGACTTGCATCACAGTGAGGTAGTTTGATTTCGGATTGGGGTTGTTGTTTGCCCTATTTTCCAAACTTGCTGAGTTTTGAGTTGTTGTTTCCAAATCACAGCTCTCCTCCAAATCTGTGTTGGGTTGGGACTCCAATAGATTTGTTCTTGGTGATCGATCTTGGAGATTGTAACCGAATCTACTTTGAGTTTTGGATCTCGTAGTGGAATAGCTTCGGTGATTCCCTCCACTGGTCTCCTGTGCTATGCCGTGATTAGATTCGTAGAGGAGGGTTTCTGCCGTGAACTTCCTAAGGTGAGCTCCCTGTTCAGGTAATCAATTCCTTGGTTCGGTTTGGAAGCTTTATCTTAGGATTTTTCTGCCGAGTGTGGTAGTTGAAGGTTTTGGGCTTTGATTTGAACTTTGGTATTGGGTGGAGTTCTTTTCGTCTCAAAGTCTAATTTGCTTCCATTTGGATTGGTGTATGTTGGCAGATCTGAATCCAGAAGTTCAAATTGGCAACTGGGCTTAAATTCTACCTGCTGTGGTGTTCTGCAGTTTGGAGCTAGGATAAGAGGTAAATCGATTGTAATGTTCTGATCCATGCTGAGTTAGGTTCGTTATTCCCAATGGTTGCTAATTCTGCAATTTAATTGCGTTGATTAGATTAGATCATTTTAGTTGTAGCTACTCAATCTAATTAGAGCAATAGGTAGGTTCTGTATATTTGAATGTGATAATTGGATGTGGATCTGTGTTTTTGAGTTGGGTTAGGTTTAGATTAAACCTAAGTTGAACCTAATTGTGATAAGTGGGTTTAATTAGGGATTAATCAGTAATCAAGGATTTAAACCTAATCTTATGAGGTTGAATTGAAAATGAACCTAAACCTTAATTATGTGGGGTAATTGGGGACCGTTCCATTTAATTAGACGTGATTAAATGAACAGGGACAATTGGGTAAACCCTAATACGGATTAGGAATTTAATTAGTTGATTACTATTTGTTTGTAATGACTAATTAAATATGTCCTGGATACAGGGACTTGACTTGGATTTGTCGTTGCTTATTATTGGCGGGTGGTTCTTTCTGCTTGTGATACGGACTTCCACTCTTGGAGGCGGGTACTTCTTGCTTGTATTCTGTAGTCCACTTTACCTTTATGCATGACTAGTTATTTATGCAGTAGGCTGATATTGACCCTTATCTGCTACCGTTTTGTTATCCTGCTTGATACTTATGCTTGACCTTGGATATGATCTACATTTACTTCTATACAGTCTCGTTTATTTGTTATCTGATTCTGTATAGCATTGGTATGAGCATGAGTATGTGGATAGGGTTTAGCATACCATTGTTTGGTTGCATTAGTTGATTCTATTTATGCTTGCACGTGTGTCTAGATATGGACTGATTGGGTTATTGTGGTATGTCACTTGATATTTGCATTGGTTGGATTCTATTCATACTTGCACGTGTGTCTGGTTATAGGATTGATTGGGTTATGATGCATACATATGACCTGTGCATGATAGGTTGGGTTATGTGTCGATGACCTGGTAGGGGTTGCATGTGTTAGTCATGCACCATACCTGCACTGTTGCATGCCGGCGATCAACTGACTCCCTTGTGGTTGAGCCTAATCGTCTTCCGGCACATGATATGCACACACGGCCACTCATGGGTTTGTGGATACCGCTGGGTGTGTGCATTTGCTCTGTACTGCTCCGCTCGTCCGCTCATGGGTAGTGGTTTCGGAGCATGGTAGCAGGCAGGGATCCCTTCTCTTACCATAGACCAGAGAAGATGAGAGAGATATCTCCCCCATATATACATGGGGCGGAGTGTTTACTCCACCAGCATCCTGTCCACTCGGTCACTCAGGAGCAGTGATGGAAGAGTGCTGACAGTGTCACAGCTCTACCCACTCGGCCGACACAGTATCGCCTGTCTCGGTGGCTTGACTGGAGTTAGGGGGTGACCATGACATTGCATCATGTGCATATGATGCATTTGTGCATTGATTGTGTTTGCTGCATTTACTTGCTGCACTTGTTTGACATGCACATACAGGAGGTACTGTTGGTATGGTTTGTTGACCCTGCACTTGTTCGTATGGTACGAGTCCTATTATGATCATGATAGACTGATTTCTGGTATGTACAGTCCTTTATTAATTCAGTTATGCATACCTCTGATATTATTATGGAGACTGTATCCTGTTGTTTCTTTATAGCTGCTTTAGCTATTTTTCTGCCATGCATATCTTTCTATATACCCGCGAGTCCACTTGGACTCACCACCCGTCGTAATATTTTTGTTTTCAGGTTGATAGCTTGCCGGAGGAGCCTAGTTGCCGGTCCTGGTCCCTACGACTCAGCTGTTGAGTGCTTCCGCGTTCGTTTTTCTGTTTATAGCATTCGTTATGTGATGTATTCAGTTTCATATGTCATAGACTTGTATTCGTGAGTTTATTCTTATGGTATTGTATTTTTGAGTCCTTTGTTGGACTTCGGTGTTTTGTTTTGCTACGCACCTGCCAGGGGGCAGCTCAGGTGAGTTATATGTTTCAGTGTTGCGTTGCTTCATTTTCTTATGTGTTATTTATATCTGTTTTGAGGCCTGGGGCCATTTTATAACTGCGTGGGTTTGTATGTTTGTGTAAATTGTCCGCCGGACAGGGGAGATGCTGTCCGATTTTATATTGGATCAGCGGCTCCAATGGTCTCGGGGCGTGACACCTGGTAAGTTGGGAAACAATATTATTTGCATGGTGTGCCGTTGATTATTGACGGAATCCGTGTCTTGGTGAGTCGGGATGATGATGCCCCCTTGATTAGCTCATAAGGTTCATCATGTTAAATCATGCAAGTGGACTATGGTCCAACATGATGAAAAGGTTGAGTGGTACTAATCAAGGATCAAGAGGTTGATTAATTAAAATTGTCAGTAATTTAAATTAATTGACGGACATTCGATATCTTAAACACGGGGAGATAGATGTGCTCATAATAGGTAGAGCCCATATGAAAATATGGGGTTGGTGAGGAAGTTCAATGGGGATCATTTAGTGGAATGAATCTTCATTAATGGATCAGATTTGGATCTATTAGTAAGCCAAGACCTAACTCCTCCTCATGGTTCCAATCGTAGCCCTATATATACCCCATGGGAGTCATGATACCAAGGCTAATTAATCCATAATTAATCGTCCAAAAACTAACCAGCCAAAAACCAAAAACCCTCTCTCCCTTCTCTCTCTCCTAGGGTTGCGGCAACCCATCTTATAGCTGGCGGTAGCAAGGAGAAGAAGGAGAAGGGAGACACGACTTCTCCTCTAGTTTCTTCTTCCTCTCTACTCCCCTTTGGCTGGAGCACTCCCTGAGGTGGCTGGAATTGGCGGAGCAAAGGGCAGGTTGTGGAGTTTATCGCCGCAACAAGGAAGAAGAAGGAGGAGCGATTGGGTTTTTTGTTTTCTCCATCTTCTTCCTCTTCCTTCACTTTCTCTCTTGCGGCTGGAGTCTCCTTGAGGCAGGGAGTAGGTTCGGCAGGCCAAGGAGGAGTTGGGTTGCCGGCGCCGAGAATTTGAAGGAGCTTCTTTCAAGCTTTCAGGCGGCGCAAGTGGAAGGAGGAAGAAGATTGAGTAGGGTTTGTTTCATCATCACCTTCCTCTTCCTTTACGTCCTCTCTTGTGGCCGGAGTCTTCTTGGAGCAAGGAGTAGGTCTGGCAGGCTGAGGAGGAGGTGGTTGGACCGGTGGCGCGTGCTTGAGGAAGTTCCCTTCTTCTCTTGTGGCCGGTGCAAAAGGAGGAGCCCTCTCTAGGGCTTCGGCCAAGCTAGGGAGAAGAGAAGGTGTTCGTTGATTAATTGAAGACCCTTGGCGATTCCAAGTCTTGGTAGATCATCACCCACACGACGTCCAAGAAGGGAGGGTCATACGGTAGAAGACTGCGAGGTAAAAGACGAGGTATAATCTCTCTTTGGCTCCTTTGTTTCTCGATCATTTTATGTGATATTTTGTTATCGCATGGTGTTCTTAATTAGTTATCATGGTTTAATTATTTGTTAATTAATATTGATAATTAATTAAGTCATAGACCCCGAAGATAAATACAAAAATCGGCGATCCGCTCGTCGTCTTTTCCGCGGTCAGTCGATTAGGCGAATTACAAGGCTCGATCTTTGAGATTGGCTAAGTTGTAATTTGAATCGATTGATACGATGACGAGACGGTCGTTTGAGAGATAGGTCTCCATTCGGATTAAACTTTTAATCCATAGATATAGAGAGGTCTCTCATGTTCGACCCCGTGTTCGCTTAGGAAACCCGCTAAGCTATTCCATCAGTGCTTTCTTCGGCTTTGTCATGCTAAGTCTTATTTTGCCAAGAGGCCACCTAATTTGATGCCCTCAAATTAGGTGTCACGAAAGTGGGTCTCAAATTTAAATATTTATAAATGCTGGAAACCCTTTTGTAATAAAAATATGAAAACGTAGTAAAGGGGCCACATGTCGTATTTTTCCTAGGGACTAGTTGAAGTTGTGTGATTCGAACTTGTATTTACGTGTCGTTTATATTTTTGGATTTCGAATAAAATTTGGGTTTAGGTTGCAATCGGAAATGACAATGAAATGAAAAGAAAAAGAATTTTAACTAACGAATTAAACAAGATATGACAAGTGATGAACTTAACCAAATGACAATTTAAACCAACTAATGCAAATCTACAATCTTTAGGAATCAAACTGATCACTATGCAATAGCACACTACCCCTTGAGTTCAACTTTAGGAATTTATTCTTGTGATAAGCTGAATGCTAATGATCTATTATCAAGGAAGGAAACTAAAACAAAAGTCAGATATGGAAGGGTGGCACGCAAGAAGAAATCTGATACAAGGTTTCGGAAATGACAAACTGCAGTTTTAAGTTGATGTTTGATGAAGAACGCAGAACTACAACTTATGTGGAGTAAGTAAATGTGAGGCAACTAATGGAATGCCAAGCAAGCAAATGAATGCAGAACAAACTAAGGAAAAATAGACAGATTTTCAGAAACTACACTAATGTGCAGAACAAATTTGAATGCAAAAAGACAAGTCAGATCTTCAACAACTGAATGCAAAAATTGCAGAAATGAATTGATTGAAGAAACAAGCACTTCCAACTGAAATAAAATGCACAACACTAATGTTCAGAGAAGATGTAGAAGTTGCTGAATTCACTGATACCAAACTCAGAGTTTCTGAACTGAACTAACAGAATTACACTAAACTTATTTGCAGGATTGAAAACCGGTACACATACACTGAAACCTACTGCAATAGCACACTCAATGCGACATCTAACTTCAGAAACAGAAACTAGAACTAACTGAATTTGAAATAACTGCAAAATCAGAAGCTAATTGGTATGCAGAACAGAATTGAGACACAGCTAAAAGCACTGATACACAACAATAAAAATGGCACGCAAGCAAAAAAAACAAAAGTGAGCTGAAATTGAATTCGATCAGTCCCTAAACAAGCTTCCTAACTACTTAACTTGCTGGATTAAACCCTAATTACAGCAGAGACAACTCAAAGAAAAGAATTAAACAGCTAACACAAAATTCAGAAATGAACTTGCGGCAAAAATTACAGCTACTGCAAAAATAGAAAATTCACTAAGAAACTACTCCTCAATCCTTTCTTTAGCTCAGGTACTCCTTGTTCGTCACGCAAGGGCAAGCCTCGGACCCGTAAGCTCCACAAACCATCGGGAAATTGTCTCGGCGACTCAATCCGAGCTCAACTCTACCCAATCTGAATTCCCCATTCGAATCCTTCAATTCAGCTGCGTCCAAGTGCGATTGTGATTTGTGGATGGTCAGAGCAATCTAGGGAACCCCTCCAGATGGCTCCGGTGGATGTAGATGGATGCACAACTGAAATCGCAGACTTCAAATAGCAGAGCTAAGGAGACCTCGCTCAGCTCTGTTCATGGGCAATAGAGAGCTGAAAACTTCACTAAGACCTCTTCCCAATGACCTAGCACTTGCTCTAAATCAGGAATTGAGTGATCACGCCTTCGGATGATTGAAAAACTTAAAGAACACGAAGAACAAATGAAGGAAGAAGCTGTTGCGGCGAAGACGCGATGAGGAGAAAGCTGGGGAGAATTTTCCTTAAGTAATTAGGAATGAACGGCCCAGATTGATTTGAGGAAATCCAACGGCTGATCTTCATCCGATCTGAACCAAATTTTGATGATGTTGATCAAGGGTCAGGATCTACCTCGTGGTAGCTCGGATCCTCCAGATGTGCAACGGATGGTCCAGATCAATCTAATCTTTGAATGGACAGTCTAGAGCCCTCCAAGCTTGATCCAACGGTTGAATGAGCTCTGATTGGGATGAAACCTTCAGATCTTGATCCAGATGCTTGATCAACCCTAACCCTAGCTCGGATTGCCTCAGATGGTCCCAGATGGCTCAGATCTAGCCGCTTTTGAATCGGACGACCCAGATGAATCCGAAGCTTGATAACTCGATCCGGGTCCACTTTCCGACTCAAGTTTGACCCAGTATGCCCTAGGTCCATAATCTTTTCAAGTCTGCAAAAATAGATCAAAAATTCAGTGGTCAAATAATCCAAATAGGTACAAATTTGCAATTAAGTCCAAAATAGCAATAATTTCTAGAACCTAGGGTAAATTCACAATTAAGCAAGAAAAATATGGGTCAAACTTGGATTTTAGCAACTAAAATAATCAATAAAATGGTACTTATCAGGCCACACCTCCGGGACTTCATCCGCCAAGACAATCTTCTTGGACTTCCCTTGCCAAGTCTTCATGCCTGGACTTTCCTTTGTACCTGCTTACTTAAATTTCATGTTAGGTCGCCAACATTGCCTAACTTAAACTCATTTAACCAGACATCAAAAGTAAATAATGTTTGGAGCATAATTGCATTAACAATTTTCCTCTTTTTGATGTTTGACAAATTTGTTTAAGTTAGGTCTTTAAATATATATAATGATCAGAAAGCATTAAAAGAATATGATCATAGAGCTCATCTAACTTAACCTATCCAATTCTCCCTCTTTGCCACATAACAAAAAGATAGAGAGAGTAAAAATAGTCAAAACTCCCCCTTAAAGGAAGCTCCCCCCTTAAACCATACTACCTCTTGGTGAGACATACAAAAACTCACCACACAGACATATAAAATAGATAAAAAGAGAAATCACAGCAGAAGGTAGCAGGATGAATAAATAATCAAACAAGACATACTAAAGAAAAAAACATAAGGTTCATACAAAACACAAGTAGTGTCATAAATATCTATAACCAACCAACTAAAGATACTAAAACGTTGTCTATGGTGTTTGAGATAAAACAAAAGAACATATCTAATATAAAAACAATCTCAACACCATCACATCTAAGTCATGTCATCTATGCATCACCGCCAGGAGGAGGAGGAGGAGGAGTCTGATACATTAATCCTAACCCTGCAGCATCTCATACATGGCAATTTGACGCTGCTGAAATCCCTGAAGCTCCAGTCGAATCCCCTGAAACTTCTGTCGGACTATCTCCTCCAAATGGATAATTCGCTCATCAGTAGTTATAGCAGGCGCAACACCAAGCGCAACACCAGGCGCAGCACCACTAGGAGAATCAATGTCCTCATCCTCGTCATCAGAATTGGAAGATGCATGGTCATGACGCTAGGCCATCACTCCCTGATGCCTCTCAATCTGTGCCAAGGAGCTACCGAGATCCTATCCAATCAAAGTCCTTAGAAAGTTGATGTTGTTGACCCTTAGTAACATCGACACCTCTAGATGCAAAGAATTCAGTCAAAATATGACCAAATGACATGTAGACCTTCCTCTGGACAAGACTCGAAAAATGCACAATGGACATGAATACGTGAAGAGCAATGTCGATGTCAAGCCGCTGCTCTAAGACATGCATCATGACCAGATGAGGTAGCCGGATCTTGGATCTCCCCTTAGTGATAATAAGTAAAAGGCAATCAAGAACAGTCTTATACAGAATGCTACTGACGACTTACATGCGGTTAGCATCAAAAATGCATTTAAGTGGAGGTCTAGGATTATTGAAATAGTGCCTATGAATTTGGTCAATAGACACGTGGGAGAACGAACCCATGAAAGGCTCAATGACCTGAGGAAAGCATGTGAACAAGTTCTACGACACCCGATACCCTAAAAATGACCCTAACACGCTAGGTGTTAATCGAATGGTGACCCCCCCCAATCAAGGGCTCATATGTCCTACTATCAGTGCTAATGCAATGTAGATTGGCATAGAATTCTTTGCAGAGATCTACATTATGTAATGCGTGCAACCTACCAATTTATCTAGCTCAAAATAAGTGATGATTTTAATGAAATTAGGGGTGATCTCCTCAAAATAAGAACGATTAAGATATCGATAATTCATCAAAGTGAAGTCGGCATTCTCAAATCGTTGCCGAGTGGCCTCGGAATAAAATCGGAGAGTCATAGGTTCAGGAGGAGGTTGTCGGGAAGTCCCCTCACCAACCCTACATTTTTGCCTAGCCCTAATATGCAATTGTAAGGTGCATGTACCAAGAGGACAAGGATCAAGAAAAAAATCAAGATAAACATGCAAAATACGAAAGATTAGTCACAAATCTTATCATAAATTAGAAATAATGAGTTGAAAACTCGTTACCTTCTCTCCATGAAAGTTGAGGAAGAAGATGAGGCGAGGGTGACTCAAAAAAGGCTCCTTTTTCCCTAAACCTGAAACTAGAGGTGAAGAGGAGTTAGGGTAGAAAATCCAAGGATTTTGGAACCCTTGGAGTAGTCGAAGACGTCGAGGTGGATGAAGGGCGGTCGAAACTAGGGTTTCAGCGCAGCTTGTGCACGGGGGGTCTTTTTTAAAGATTCGCGGTCATCAATCGACTGATGTAGGAATTAATCGACTGATACTGGTCACAGAATTATCAGTTGACTGATAATGGGTCAGTCGACTGGCACTGATTTCAGCCTTTTCCACATTTTTGACGAATTTCAAAAACGCATAAAAAATCAAAAAAATTTGCAAAATCATGAAATTTTACAAACATATTTCTTTTGATATCCTCTAATAGGGGGAAAAAATATGATTTCATTAAAAGTCAAAGTATTTTTGATTTTTTTTTTATCAAACCTCAAAATCTTGAAAAAACACTTAAGTTATGTATCAACTTTGAAACCTAATTTTGAAACCATATATTTTTCAAATCTATACCACTATAAGTAGAATATAGAATGATTTTCAAAATATTTAAAATGTTCAACTATGATCTATGGGCAAGATGCCCATTAATTAAACATTTACTTTTCCCCATAGTTGGTCTATTATTACTAAAGTGATATATCTAATAACTCATCAAAATGCCATAAACACAAGTGAATTATTTGTATCATCCTAATATCTCATATGCATAAATAAAATCATAAATCAAGTCATAATGAGATAAAATGAAGAAATACACAAGCAAAACTTCCTAGGGTCTTTGTGAGATGTGTTGAGATACGATCTTAGTATTAAATCATGCAAGACTAAAGTTATAATTCTACAAAGCACATACCAAGTCCTCTCCTTAGAGAGGTAAACTCCGCTTCGGGTAGAGACTTGGTAAATATGTTGATAAGGTTAGATTTTGATTGAATATAATGTAGTTAATGATACCTCTTGCCACATGATCTCTAATGAAGTGATGCTTCACTTCAATGTGTTTTATCCTAGAGTGATGCACTGGATCTTTGGTCAAATTAATAGTGCTCACATTATCACATAAAACTTTAACCTTCGAATAATGAAGCTCATAATCCTCTAAGGTATGCATTTCTAAAGTAATTGAGCTACACAATCACCCATAGTCACATATTCTCCCTCGGTTGTAGATAAATCAACACATGGTTGCTTTCTACTACTCCAACTCACTAGGGAGGATCCAAGAAATTGACACCCACTATTAGTACTCTTCTTATCCAATTTACAACCTATTTGGCGTCGTCAGTGAGTATTGCCGTCGGGGAGGATGCAATCTGATATAATATCGTCGAGGCTAGTGTTCAACACTATCTCCGTAAAACGATATTGCTCCGCTCAGGTATTACGTATAGCAGCAATTTGTTTCCAAGATACAACGACGATGTCTCGGAATAGTAGCACTTCAAATTCCGAGACCGGGGAACCCTCTCGTTGGTTTTTTGGACTCCGGATGCAGAAGATGGAATGGATGCAAGGTTGATTAGGCTTGAGTGAGTATGAGTGATTTTAGTGATTTCTTTTCATCATCTAGGGGTCCTATTTATAATAGGTGAAGAGGTGAAGTACCCCTTGGTGAGTTCATCTGAGTCGTTCGATCTAGAGGGTGTAACCCTTCAACCAGATCTCTTAATCTCAGCCTTAGATCTGGAGGATTGTAACCTTTCAACCCTCCTTTGATCTCAGCCGCCAGATCAACTTTCATTACCAATGGTCCGATCATGATTATTCATGATCAACGCTCCAGATCGCGTCACTTGCGATCCATCACCCTCTTCGATCCAACGGTGGCCATCCGCTTGCCCAGTCAGCAGCCAATCATCCCTCTCTGTCCAACCGAGAGTGCCACTTATGCATGCCACATCACCCAAGTGCCACGTAGGTATAGCCACGTCACCTGGAGCATAAATTTGAGCTCCTCAATGCTCCTCGCGATGATGCGTACGTGTGAAGTGCAAAGTGCGCCAACAAAGCGCCCATTACGCGCGTGCTCGCGTGGCGGGTGGCAGGCTTGCAGGTGCGAGCACTTGCTCGCCCATTGGATGAGTGCATCTGTGCTATTTGTGCTAACTCAATTAACACAGCAATGTATATAAGGAAGTAAATTCTCTTTGGAATTTTCAATGTGGGACTATTTTCCCCTACTTCCTTTTTGTAACATTTTGAGCTGACTTTAACAATTAATTTCTCATTCAACCGTAATCGATTTTAAGCAAATTAATAGTCTAGATTCATCTACTCAAAACGTAGATTTCGATTTTGAAGTCAATTTAGACTTTCATAGATTGATGGCACCTTGATTTTCTCTTGCAAAATCATAAATCGTATTGGTCTTTTAAGACCCAATATCCAACAATCCCCCCCACATGAATGAAAATTAATGCGTGTATGCATGCAGAAACTTTACAGGAGTCCAATCGATAAGTCAATGCATTGGGAGAAGTAGCTTGTGGCTTTGAACCTTCCGTAGTGGAATACTATCGAGCATACTAGGCTCCGCAGTGAATGTGATGTCTTGAACTGCTCAATTGTTTGTGTATACTAAGATAATAACATCCACACAGAGACTTATCTCACCTACTTTTGGTTCTCATGGTTGGTTCCGTTTCGGCCATGGATACCATCTTGGAGTCATGAGTGTTTCATTGAAGCAACCTGTCTTCACACTCACATAGGTGACACTTCTATCAAGAGTATCCTACCATACTCTACCTTATAAAGGTATAGAAGTCATTAAAAACATAAGCTTAACCTCACTACATGTGGTAGGACAACACTTATTCATCCCAGGATTGGGATAATATATTTCGTGTGTTGTAACACAACTTCTGTAACTTCGTTGTCCCATTGAACCAAGATCTTGGGATCTCCAGTCAACAAGGTTGGGTTACCGTTACAGTCATTTTAGTTGTAGATTTTTAATCACATTCCTCTTGGCGAGCAGTATACTTGATCTCGATTTAGCCCCTTCGTAAGAGGATTTGCTAAATTATCTTTGGACTTTACATAATCGATTGCAATCACTCCATTCGAGATCAACTACCTAATGGTATTATGTCTACGATGTATATGTCGTGACTTACCATTATACATACTACTCTGTGCCCTTCCAATCGCCGATTGACTATCACAATGTATAAGTACGACGGGCACAGATTTTGTCCAGCTCGGAATATCTTTCAAGAAATTTCGCAGCCATTGAGCTTCTTCAGCTGCTTTGTCTAGTGCTATAAACTAGGATTCCATTGTTGACCGAGTAATGCAAGTCTGCTTAGTGGATTTCCAAGATACTGCTCCCCCACCAATCATGAATACATATCCACTAGTGGATTTGGAATCTTTTGTATCTGATATCCAATTAACATCACAATATCCCTCTAAGATAGCGGGATATTTTTTGTAATGTAATCCGTAGTTCATAGTATATTTCAAATATCTAAGAACTCGCATCAATGCTTTCCAATGGGTGTCGTTTGGATTACTCGTAAACCGACTTAGCTTGTTGACCGCACAGACAATATCTGGACGTGTGCAGTTTGTGAGATACATCAAGCTGCCTATTATTCGAGAATATTCCAATTGCGATATGGGCTCACCTTGGTTTTTCGCTAAGTGTTGACTTAGATCCATAGGTGTTTTCACTGTAGAGAGATCATACACATTGAACTTCTTCAACACCGACTCTACATAGTGGGATTGTGTCAAAACTATCCCCTCAGATGTCTTGAGAATTTTAATTCCTAATATAACTTCTGCTCGACCCATATCTTTCATATCGAAATTCTTGGTCAACATGTCCTTTGTATTCATGATTATCTCATGATTACTACCCATTATAAGCATATCGTCTACGTATAGACAGACGATTACATAGTCTTTAGGTGTGTTTTTGACATAAATGCATTTGTCACATTCATTTATTTTGAACTCGTTTGACATCATTATTTTGTCAAATTTCTCGTGCCATTGTTTAGGCACTTATTTAAGTCCGTACAACGACTTAACAAGTCGACACACCTTTTCCTCTTTTCCTGGAACTACGAACCCCTCGGGTTGCTCCATATAGATTTCTTCTTCCAACTCACCATTTAAGAATGCAGTCTTAACATCCATTTGATGTATTTCAAGGTCATACAATGCTGCAATGGCTATCAGCCCTCGTATGGACGTAATCCTTACCACCGGTGAGTAGGTATCGAAGTAATCAAGGCCTTCCTTTTGCTTGTATCCTTTGGCTACAAGTCTAGCCTTATACTTGTCAATCGATCCATCAGCTTTATACTTGCGTTTTAGTATCCACTTACATCCTAATGGTTTAGTACCAGAAGGAAGGTCCACTAATTCCCAAGTATGGTTATTCATGATGGACTTAATTTCACTATTGACTGCTTCTTTCCATAATGGGGCATTGGGACTAGAGAGAGCTTCGTTCAATGTTCTTGGGTCCGTTTCTGACATAAAAGTCATAAAGTCTGGCCTGAATGATTTCTCGACTCTAGCCCGTTTGCTCCGATGTGACTCTTCGTTTTGATAGTCAATAGTCCTTTTACGACAACTAAGTTCAGAAACGTTATTATCTTTAGAGATTCCGTTGCTATCACTTTGAATGTTTCCCTTCTCATTTGGGAATATACTTTCAAAGAATATTGCATTCCGAGATTCTATGGTTGTTCCCACATGAATATCAGGAATGCCTGACTTGTGAACTATGAAACGATATGCACTACTATTTTGGGCATATCCAACAAATATTGCATCGAACGTTTTAGGTCCGATCTTTATTTGCTTTGGCTTGGGTATTTCAACCTTTGCCAAGCACCCCCACACTTTCAAGTATTTGTACGATGGCTCACGACCTTTCCATTGTTCGTATGACATTTTATCGTTCTTCTTGTGAGGGATTTTATTGAGAATGTGATTTGCTGATAATATAGCTTCCCCCCACAAGTTCTAGGGTGAGCCTGAATTTATCAACAAGACATTCATCATTTCCTTTAATGTCCGATTTTTACGTTCGGCAACACCATTCGATTGAGGTGAGTAAGGCGCCGTTGTCTGATGGATAATGCCAGATTCTAAAAAAAATTCATCAAACGGTGCACCATATTCTCCACCTCTATCGCTACGAATTATTTTAATTCGTTTATCAAGTTGATTCTCAACTTCTGTTTTATAGATTCTAAAAGCTTCTAAGACTTCGTCTTTACTTCTTAAAAGAAAGACATAACAGAACCTCGTGCAGTCATCGATAAAAGCAATAAAATACTTTTTACCTCCTCTAGTTTGTACGAACTTTAAGTCACATAGATCACTATGTATTAACTCTAGAGGAGTTGTTGACCTTTCCACCGAATGAAAATGTAGTCTCGTCATTTTTGCTTCCACGCACACTTCACATTTGTGTGTTTTGTCAACATTGATGTTTGGTAATAAATTTAATTTGACAAGATATTTTAGAGTATTATTATTAACATGTCCAAGTCGATCATGCCATAAATTAAAACACTCAACCACATAGCTGGAAGCTTTTATTTTATTACCATCAAATTCACGGTGTACAGTCATTACAACCATCTTGAACAGACTCTGTTCTAAGTACCCTTTACCTACGAATACACCATTCTTCATAAGTACAAAGTTGTTTGACTGGAACACTAGTCTGAAATTGGCGTTAACAAGTGTCGATCCAGAAACTAGGTTCTTCCTGATGTCGAGAACATGGAGCACATCAATAAGCATTAGCTCCTTCCCTGATGTCATCTTTAGAACAACTTTTCCAAGTCCAACAATCGACGAGGTCGTGGAATTGCTCATATAGAGCTTTCTTCCACTTATCGGAGTATACTTGGAGAACATCGCCTTATCAGAACAGATATGACGTGTTGCTCCAGTATCGATCCACCACTGTTTCGGGTTGTCCACCACCGTGTTGGCTTCAAACACGACCGCAGTGAGATCTACCTCCATGTCGTCAGAATTTGTGACCTGGTTCGCAACATCCTTCTGTCCCTTGGATGGTTTCTTTAGGCGTCTGCAATCTTTGGACATGTGTCCTGGCTTTCCGCAGTTGTAGCACGAGCCCTTGAATTTCTTGCCTTGAGCCTTCTTTTTGAATTGCTTCAGCTTCTTGGAATTCGGCTCAGCCAGGTTAGACATCTCGTCGATAGCCCACTTCGTTCCTTTAGAGTTGGAGAACCTTCGATTATCCTCCTCTATTCGCAGCCTCAGGATCAGGTCTTCAAGCCCCATCTCCTTTTGCTTATGCTTCAGGTGATTTTTGAAATCCTTCCACGATGGGGGGAGTTTCTCAATTACCGCGGTCACTTTGAACGACTCATTCAGCTTCATGCCTTTGGCATCCAGATCATGCAATATTAGTTGCATATCTTGGACTTGAGATGCCACACTTTTGGAATCCACCATTTTGAAATCCAGAAACCGGCCGACGATGAATTTTTTCAAACCGACATTTTCGATTTTGTATTTCTTCTCTAGTGATTCCCACAGAGATTTTTCCATCTCTATCAGACAATACACGTTATATAACGTGTTGTCCAATGCATTGAGAATATAATTACGGCACAGAAAATCTCCGTGCGACCACGCATCGTAAGCAACCTTACTATTGGAATCTCCTTCCATAGTGGCTGGTGGGTCTTCACGCAAAAACCTTACGAGGTTTAGCGTCGTCAGATAAAATATCATCTTCTGCTGCCATCTTTTGAAATCGGCTCCGTTGAATTTCTTCAGTTTCTCTCCAGAGATTGGGACTCCGGGTGAAGCGGTAGTTGGAACGTCGTTGATCACGACCATATCATATTGCACCAATATCATTTTACAATTGTTTGGCGCCATCGGTGAGTATTGCCGCCGGGGAGGATGCAATCTGATATAATATCGTCGAGACTAGTGTTCAACACTATCTCCGTAAAATGATATTGCTCCGCTCAGGTGCTTACGGATAGCAACAATTTGTTTCCAAGATACAACGACGATGTCTCAAAATAGTAGCACTTCAAATTCCAAGACCGGCGAACCCTCTCGTAGGTTTTTTGGACTCCGGATGCAGAAGATGGAATGAATGCAAGGTTGATTAGGCTTGAGTGAGTATGAGTGATTTTAGTGATTTCTTTCCATCATCTAGGGGTCCTATTTATACTAGGTGAAGAGGTGAAGTACCCCTTGGTGAGTTCATCTGAGTCGTTCGATTTAGAGGGTGTAACCCTTCAACCAGATCTCTTAATCTCAGCCCTAGATCTGGAGGATTATAACCTTTCAACTCTTCTTTGATCTCAGCCGCCAGATCAACTTTCATTACCAATGGTCCGATCATGATTATTCGTGATCAACGCTCCAGATCATGTCACTTGCGATCCATCACCCTCTTCGATCCAACGGTGGCCATCCGTTTGCCCAGTCAGCAGCCAATCATCCCTCTCTGTCCAACTGAGAGTGCCACGTATGCATGCCACATCACCCAAGTGCCACATAGGTATAGCCATGTCACCCGGAGCATAAATTTAAGCTCCTCAATGCTCCTCGCGATGATGCGTACAAGCGAAGTGCAAAGTGCACATTGCGCGGGTGCGCGCGTGACGGGTGGCGGGCTTGCAGGTGCGAGCACCTGCTCACCCCTTAGATGAGTGCATCTGTGCTATTTGTGTTAACTCAATTAACACAACAACGTATATAAGAAAGTAAATTCTCTCTGGAATTTCAATGTGGGACTATTTTCCCCCTACTTCCTTTTTGTATCATTTTGAGCTGACTTTAATAATTAATTTCTCATTCACCCGTAATCGGTTTTGAGCAAATTAATAGTCTAGATTCATCTACTCGAAACGTAGATTTCGATTTTGAAGTCAATTTAGACTTTTATCGATTGATGGCACCTTGATTTTCTCTTGCAAAATCGTAAATCGTATTGGTCTTTTAAGACCCATATCCAACACAACCCACATAATTGAAATTGGTGTACCCAAATAAGTCAATATTTTGAGTTCTATGGTACCAAAGATCGACATTGAGAGTTTTCTTGATATATTTTAAGATTCTTTTTACCACTACTAGGTGAAATTCTTTGGCACAAGATTGATATCTAGCACACATGCTTATCGTAAATAGTATATCTGATCTACTAGCGGTTAGGTATAACAAACTACCAATCATGCTTCTATATTATTTTGGATCGACTATTTTTTCCTCATGATCACTATCTATCTTGATATTCATTCCAATAGGAGTAGACACTACTTTAGCATTTTCCAAACCAAGTTTCATTATAATTTTCTTAGCATACTTTGTTTGGTAGACATGAGTTTCTTCATTAGTTTGTTTGACTTGCAATCCTAAAAAGAAGGTCAACTCCCCAACTAGACTCATTTCAAACTCATTTTTTATGTGTTTGATGAATTCATGAAGAAGCTCATTATTTGTTGAACCAAAAATGATATCATCAACATAAACTTGGGCAATAAAAATATATTTATCTTTAGACTTTAGAAATAGAGTTGAATCAATTGTTCCCCTTCTAAAGCCCATAAAGATTAAGAAGGATGAGAGTCTTTCATACCAAGCTTGGGGTGCTTGTGTAAGTACCCCGGGTGAGTTTTAATATGGTCAACTGAGTCAAGTTAGGTCATGCTATGTTTTAATCCCTTTGACTCAGTTAGATCATGTTATATTTTGATCCCTTTGTCTAAGTGTGCAGGAGCGCAGGAAGTCGAGTGGAAGACACAGCGATTGAGAAGGATGGCACGGGAAGGGAGCCGACGGGCTTCGTGCATTCGAGGGATGTGGAGTTCTGTGGAAGAGTGCGTCGAAGGAGTGAGAAGGTGCGACTTCCAAGGGATGAGAAGCCAGGGAAAGTATGCTCAAGGAGAAGGCTGGAGGAGGGTTCGGGTGAGCTTGACTCTAGAATGCCCGAAATCACCCAAGAAGAACCGTCAGAGACTGGTCAGCACTGGGTTGACCCAAAGCCTCTCGAGCGCTCCTATGTAATAGGGGTGCCCGGGTTGTCGAGCGCCCGTGTGCTTTATGGTGCCCGAGAATGAGGGCACCCCTATGCACTAGGACACTCCTATTCCTGGGCGCTCCAGTGCATATAGACACCCCATAAGAGATTCTATCCACGACTTAGCCATTTGCGAGCATTACGAAGCGGATAACTTCCAGGCCACATTTCAGGCGCCCCTGTTCTGCCATGTCAACATTCGAATAAAGTTGAATATACCCCCAGAGCTTAGTTCCAAATCATCAATTGCACAGTAAATGAATTCTTCTGAATTTTCTTTGTTTTCTCTTAGTTCTAATCTTTGTAAGAGGCTTCTCCACCCTCAAGGAGTTCATATGGAGTTTGCGCTTTATTTGCCTTGGATTAGCAACCATCCTAGTTGTAACCAAGTAAACATCTTGTGCCTCTTTTATTTCTGTTATAATTTCTTATATGTTATGCTTTGCTTGTTAAACTAACTGACATCTTTATTTTAGATAAACAAAAGATAGATTTTTATTTGCAGGGGAAATTTACCCCCCTCTTGCAGACCGCGCGATCACCGACAGGTGGTATCAGAGCAAGGACGCTCCAGAAGGACTAACCACCATCTGAAGCAACTTACAAAATGGTCGGACCAACCATCTACCCGCCAATGTTCGAGGGGGAGTTCACGACTTGGAAATATAAGATGCAGGTATTTTTAAGACCAATTTTGATTTATTATTAATAATGAAGAATGATTTTGAAGTCCCCAAAGACACAAAGAATAAAGACAAAGATGAGAGCCTCTAGAAGAAAAAAGATCAAGCAAACTTAGTGGCAAACGGGAAAGTAGAATTTCATCTGCTAACCGTTCTACTTACACAAGAAGTCAACCACATTGAAACCTACAAGTCAACGAAAGAGCTTTGGGAGAAATCCTTGGAGTTGTATGAAAGAACCTCAGAAGCGAAGCTAGCACGACGAAATATCCTTTAGAACCAACTTACCAACCTCCAGAAAGAAAAAGGAGAGACGATGACGCAACTGCACATAAGGATAAAAGAATTAATCATCAGACTCACGAATCTCAACGAAACGGTAACTAACCGAGATTCACAAAGGTATGCTCTAAACGCATTTCCAAGAACCTCGGAATGGATGCCAATCATAGATTTATACTATATCTCTAAGAATTTAGAGATAAGTACTTTAGAACAGTTATTTTATACTTTAGAACTTCACGAGTCTCAATGAGCAAGAAATGATAGAAAGATGGACAAGATTTCCCTACACTCAAGGAAGACTCAAAATGATGAAGTGTTTCAGCTGATGAAGAGGAGGCAACATATATGGTAAGAAAATTTAAGAAAATTTTTAAATCTAATAAGTTTAATGAGAAGCAAGCATAAAGATACCCTCAAAATAAAAGAAAGATAAGATGCTATCAATGCGACGAATAGGGACACATCAAGGAAAACAGCTCCAAGTTGAAGAACAAAAGAAAGGGGGCAATAAAGTCAAAGGCCCACAACCTAAAGGCAACGTGGGACGAGTCCTTATCAGAAGAATCAGATCTCGAGGAACATGTAGGATTAGCACTGATGGCCACCCGTCAAGAAGAAAGCATCGATGAAGGGGGAGCCACATCGGAAGGAGTAGCAGTGAAGGGGGAGCCTCCAAATTCGAAAACGACTTGGTAAGTGAGGTATGTTTACTTCCTCCCGATCAACTTTATTTCGACATTAAGAATATGACTAAATTTCTTTGCAAATTGAAATTCAAGAATATAAACTTGAAAAAGAAATTAGCATCTGCATGCCTAATAGAAATATACGATAAATTGAAATTAGAAAATAAAAACTTAAAGGCACAAATCAAGAAATTGGAAAGTACTTGTAGAAATTTAAATTTTGTCAAAACTTAAAATTTTAATATTCGGGAAAACTTAATTAGTATTTTAAATATCACAAGTGCCAAATTGTAAGAATCCTAGGACCTATACTCCATCTAGATTTTTAATTAATCCTGTTGATAAAAGTTTATTTTGGATCCCAAAATCTGTATTGAATTGTTAGATGTTATTTATTACTTATCTGTCAATTTTTTTTAATGTTTTATTTATAATTTTGTTAAATTATTTTTTTTTGAGATAATTGTTGTTAGGGATGGTAATTTTCCCTGCGGATTTGGATACTCGCGGAGAAAATCCGAAACGGGGCGGGTTTGGGGAGGTATTATCGGATTTGGATTTGGGGATTTTTTAAAATCCCCAAAACAGACTAGGGTGGATATGGGGATGCTATCCCCATCTCCGAACCCACCCCGATATCTCTAATAATAATAAATTAATAATAATTATTAAAATAATTTCAATAATATTAAAGATTTATGAAAATCTAATATGAATCCTAATTAATTTATTATTATTGGAGATATCTTTGTGGCGGGGATGGGGATGGGGGTTTAATCCCCGTGGTTTCGGGATGGGGATTCCCCGATTGAGTGGAGGTGGGGATGGGGACGGGGACGGGGACGGGGATGAGGACAACAAACTCGTCCCCGCCCCATTGCCATCCCTAATTGTTGTAGAAAAATTAGTTTAATATTTTTCAATGATAGAGTGTGTTGTGTACTATCTAGTAATTTTTTTTTCAAAATTATTTTAATAGTTAAACATATTTATTTTAATTTTTCATTCAAAAATATATTTTTAATTTTAAAAATACTTTAAAAATTAATTTTGACAAATTCAATTTTTTAGAATCTTTGGATTATATTTTGAATGTTACAAATTTTTTAAATTTATTCAAATTGAAATCAAATTTTAAAATTATCTACTTTAAATTTTATCAACTCTAGTTTCAAAATTATTTTTCATAAAGTTAAAAAATTTATTTTACTTTAATAATTTTTCTGGAGATAAGTTAGTTAAAATTCTAACTTAAATAAAAATTTGATTAATTTTTGAGTGAAAAATAAATTTTTGAAAATTATTTTTCCAAAATTAGACTTTGCATTTTAAAAATTAATTTTCAAGCAAAATTTGAAAAATTAGATTTTTTGAAAACTAATTATTATGTTGTACTAAAAAAGTTTCGAAAATTTTGGATGTTGAAGTAATTTTTTGTAAATGTTATTATTAACATGTTTTGAAGCTTTGATGTTGAACTAATTCGTGTTTGTACCCACTTTTTAGACAAAAACTAGAGAAATTTAAATTTTAAACTCTCTATCATGATCACTCCTAATTTTGTTGATTTTGAGATTTTTCTCATTTTCAACCCTTTTGCTAAATCTTATGAATATTTTTAGAGTTTCATCTTTATGTTTCATGAAGTAGACCCAAGTGTATCTAGAAAAATAATCAACAATCACTAAGCAATATTTATTTCCTATTAATGAAGTATTATGACACTCAAAAAGATGTAAATGCAACACTTCTAATGGTAAAAAAGTACTAGTTAGAGTTTTACCTTTGTATAATGACTTAGATTGCTTGCTCTCTTGGCATGCATCACACATTTTATTCTTGACATATTTAACCTTTGGTAGTCCTTTTACCAACTCCATTTTGGCTACCTTGGCTATATTCTTCATGTTGATATGCCCAAGTCTTCTATACCATAGTCATCCTTCTTCTTCTTTTGATATAAGACACTTAGTAGAAAGGTTAGAAGCATAGGAAAAATTGATATAATAAATATTTGTTTTCCTATACCCTGCCAACATAATATTTTTTGAGCTATTATGTTTAATAAAATATTTATTTACATGAAACTCTACTTTATATTCGGCATCACACAATTGACTAACACTAAGCAAATTAACTTTCATATTCTTAATTAGAAGTACTTTATGGATGATGATTGTAGGTGATACCTTAATTATACCTCTACCTATAATCTTGAGTTTCTCACTATTTCCAAAAGATGTCATTCCTTTCTTTATGTAGTTAATTATGAAAAAATTGCTCACATCACCGATCATGTGCTTTGAGCAACCGCTATCCACAATCCACATGTTTGAATTCTTCTCTTCTTCTACCTAAATAATATGAAACAGATAATCTTTTAGTACCCATGCACTTAATTCAATAATATCATTCAAATACTTTTTAGGGACCCGAGCTTATTTTACATTGCTTTTAATGATTTGTTTTTTAGGTATATAATTTCTTCCTATAATAGAAATATAGGCAACCTCTTTGGTCTTAGGATTACATCCTAATCCAGCCTTGTTGTAAATGGCTCTTTGATTACCAAGAATTATATCAAAATACTTTGACTCATTTGTAAATTTTTCTAAACATGTTCTTAAGTCAACAACTTGATCTTTCAAATCATTATTTTCTTCCTTAGACATGTTTGATTCACTATGTATATATGCATTACTCCTAATAGACTTAAGTTCACCTTTGAATGTCTTAACCCTAGATTGTGACTTAGTCAAAACATTCTTAAGATAAGAAATAGTTTTATAAAGAAATTCAATTTTGGGAGATTCTTTTATTTCATCATCACTAGATGACGATACATCACTTGAGTCCTCTTCACTTGAAATTTCCTCTGCACTTGAAGTTTCTTTGTCATCTTCGAAAGCCATAAATGTCATGTGTCTCGTGACATGACATAGTTCATCTTCATCCGATGAGTCACAGCTCAGTGTGCCCCATATAGCTTAAGCCACCATTGCCTCCTTTTTCTCCTTTTTTTCTTTCTTTGTCAATTTTGGGCAATTTGGCTTGATGTGTCCTTTCTTGTTGCATTCATAACAAATGAGATTACTGTTAAAACTTGAACATTGACCACTTTTACCTTTTGAAGGTTGAAAGATCTTCTTCACATCCCTCCTTGTAAATTTTCTAATTCTTCCCATCATCTTTTTGACATAATGAGCCACTTCACTAACCGACATCTCCTCATCTCTATCCGAAGATTCTTGATCGGACTCGGATGATGAAGATTCTTTCTTCTTTTCTTTCTTTTTCTTCTTCTTCTCCTTCTTCTCTACAACAAGCGCTATGCTTTTTTCTTTTGACGACACGTTAGCTTGTTCATATAGTTCAAACTCACAAAATAATTCATCAAGCTTAACTTTTGAAAGACCTCTAGAGACTTTATACACATCTGTTGGATCGAGAGAAACGATAGAGGGGGGGGGTGAATATCGTAAAACGTTCGGATTAACAGTTAGAGAAATTACGCAGCGAAAATTTAAATCAAACACACGCAAACACCAAGTTTTTTACTTGGTTCGGAGTCGCGGTCGGCTCCTACTCCAAGGCCCACGGTCGTTGACCGTTTTCTGCGGGTAATTCTATATGTTCGCAAAACAGTTTACAAGATTGTATTACAAAAATTAGTGCAGTAAACTTAAGAGTAACTCTTCTTTACCGATGTCCGATGTAGATTGTATTTTCGGAGCAGTGGGACATCGTCGGCACTTGAATCTTGAGTCAGGAGGTTTCTGGAGCAGAGCGCGGGAGCATAAGAGCATGAATGCGTTGGATGGATTGATTATTCGAAGCCTTGGGGTCGAGGGCCCTTTTATAGCCCCTGGGGGCGCCCGGGACGTCGGGGGCGCCCCCCACGTGTCAGCTGATCCGAGTTCCTCTCGGTCAGCTCTGATCCCTTAAAACTCGGGATCAAGCTTTGACGGGGGTGCCCGGGACGCTGGGGGTGCTCGGGTTGACTGGGTCGACTCTTATCCGTTGGCTTCGCTGGCTTCTGCTTCGTTGGCTTGACCTGGGGGCGCCCGGACCATCCGGGGCGTCCGGGAGCATGGGGGGCGCTCGGGAGTACGGGGGCGCCCCGCCCATAAGCTGTCGAAGCACTCCTTTTGCTTCATCTGTTTTGTATTCACCTTGGGGGCGCCCGGGACACTCCGGGCGCCCTGGTCAGCTGCTGCCTCATTTCTTTGAGGCTCTCTGAGCTGCAGGAACTCTTGTAGGATCGATGCACGTGAGAGGGGAGGGGGTGAATCACGTGCGTTTAAAAAAAAATAAATTAGAGCGCTTTAAAAAGCGTGCACAGCGGAAACGAAAGAAACGATTATAAAAAACGAACACACAAACACGAACGAGTTTTACTTCGTTCGGAGCCTTCGGCGACTCCTACTCGAAGGCCCAGGTCCCTCGGACCTTTCCGTTGGGCAATCCACTAAAACTCTCTACCGGTAAACCCCGATAGAGTAGGCGAGTACAAAAGAATTGAAAGTGTGACAACCCCACACTTTCAAGTAATTAAATGCAATAAAATATATATTAAAAAATTAAGTTCTTCTTTTTACCGACGTCCGGAGTAGGTCGACTCTTTCGGGGCAGCAGGACGTCATCGGCTCGAAGTGAAGCGTTTCCGGAGCAAGGTGCGAGCGTAGAAGAACTTTGAAGCGTTGGAAGCAGTGTTGTCCGAAGCATGGGGTCGAGGGCCCTTTATATAGGGCCTGGGGGCGCCCGGGACGTCCGGGGCACCCCCCACGTGGCCTCTGATCCGCAGGGCTCTCGGTCGCGTCTGATCCTCTGGATCCGCTTTGACCGGGGCGCCCGGAGCGCTCGGGGCGCCTGCATTGACCGGGTCAAAGTTTATCTTCTGGCTTTGAAGGCTTCGGTTCGAGGTATGCGCATGGGGGCGCCCGCAGCGCAGGGGGCGCCCGGGAGCAGCGGGGGCGCCCGGAAGCACGGGGGCGCCCGCAGCTTGTACTGTCGAGGCGCACTTTGTGATTGTGTGTTTGGTGTTCACCTTGGGGGCGCCCGGGACACTCCGGGCGCCCTGGTCAGCAGTTGCCTCACTCCTTTGAGGCACTCTGAGCTGCAGACTCACGTTCCTTCGGTCCTGCATCCAGGGTTAGTCCAAAACACAATAACATAATAAATTATTAGATTTATACAGCCTTAGCTGTCTTGGTTCTGACTTTGGTCTCCAAAATGGAGCCCTAGGTCGAACCGACGCCTGCTGTTCCCTCGATGGGGAACACGTCCTCACTGGTTCGCTCCTCCAGTGACTTACCTCACTTACCCTTTGTGCAGCTTTACTTGACTTCTTGACCCACCAGGACTTCCTGCCAAGGCTCAACCACCCTGGTCTTCCTGCCAAGTCTCAACCAACTTGGTCTTCAGCCAGTTGTCAGGTCCCGCGGACCCAACTGGACTTCCCGCTAGGACTCAACCATCCTGGACTTCAGCCTGGTGTCTGGTCCTAAGTCTTTCAACCCTGCACACTTAGTAAAGAGGTTAAACACCAACAACCCTAACTTTAACCACTTTGTCATACATCAAAACCCGAGTTTGACCGTTAGTGCAAACTGCACCAACAATCTCCCCCTTTTTGATGTATTGACAACTCAGGTTAAAGTTAGAAAAAACAGCAGATATGAACTTGCATAAACATGCAAACAATATAACACAAGCATAGGTATGAAAGTTGCAGCACACAAGAAAGCAGAGATAAATAAATGTGAAATAAGCATGCTGTTTGCAATTTTCTAACCCTTTTACCCTACTCTCCCCCTTTGTCATTCATCAAAAAATATAAGCATAACAAGTTTAAGGGAGTAGAAATATAGGCTAAGTGTTAGAAATAAACTAGTCTTAAATCTATTTACTTAGCTCACAACAAAAAATTTTCTTTCAAAAGTTTTTTTTTCGAAAATATAATATCAATCTTAATCAAAAAAAATGTTTTTAGGGATTAGCTGGAACTCCCTCTCAATCTTTATCAACTTTTATCAAAATTTTCAAATGTGTTTTGTCAAAAATGACATTTTGAAAAAGTATTTTGACCTCAGCTCCCCCTGGACCAAGTAATGATTGTGGTCCCTTTTCATGTGTCTAACTCTAGTTACTGACTAACTATCTAGATGATAGTAGTGTTCACTGGGTTAGTCAAGTCAAGTAATAATGTCTAGCTCAGATTTTAGTGCAAGACTACTTGACTTGATCACTGTAATGTTGGTATTTTACGCCCAGACTTACTGTGATGCACTGACTTAAGCATTCGGAAGTCCAGGCAGAGTCCTATGCATCTCACAACCGTTCTATGTTTTTGCAAACACAAACAAGTTAATCTTAATGTGTTTTGTGAGATGCGGCTACCTAAATCTATAGGTTCATGCAATTCTAGGGGTCAAGCTTAGGCTAAGTCTGTCAGTTTTGAAAATCAAATTTTGAAAGACAATAAAGTTCTTGAAAACCAAGTTTGAAAAGTCCGTGTTTAAGTTAAATTTTGAAAGACAATAAACTTTGAAAAACAAGTTTGAAAAATCCATGTTTTTAAACTCACAAGCTTAATTAGTTACACCAAAAGTCAACTTAAGCTTATCAGGTCAGTCCTAGTCTATAACACACATTCCTATTAACCTTCTTAAGTTGCTAAATTCAGATTCAGGAAGTGGTTTGGTAAATATATCAGCTAGGTTAGACTTAGATTCAACATGGTTAAGTTCAATTTCTCCTTTATTTACATGATCTCTAACAAAATGGTGTTTGATTTCTATATGTTTGGTCCTAGAGTGGTGGATTGGGTTTTTGGTTAAATTGATTGAACTTAGGTTATCTATAAAAATTTTGACTTGTTTAAAATCTAAGTGAAGGTCCTTTAGGGTATGCATCATCCAGAGTAGTTGGGCTACACACTCACCCATAGCTATGTACTCAGCTTCAGTGGTGGATAGGGCAACACAGTGTTGTTTTCTACTAAACCAACTAACTAGTGAGGGTCCTAGAAGTTGGCATCCACCACTGGTACTTTTTCTGTCTAATTTACAGCCAGCATAATCTGAGTCAGAATATCCAATAAGCTCAAACTGGGCTGTTCTAGGGTACCAAATTCCTAATCTTTCTGTTCCTTTAAGGTACCTAAATATTCTTTTAACTAGGGTTAGGTGTGACTCCTTAGCACATGTTTGATACCTAGCACACATACTAACTGCAAAAAGAATATCAGGTCGACTTGCAGTTAAGTAAAGTAGGCTTCCTATAGCACTTCTATAGTACTTAAGGTCAACAGGTTTGCCTTTTGGGTCACTATCTATAGTTTGATTGGTAGCCATTGGTGTCTTAATCTCTTTTGTATTATCCATTCCAAATTTTCTAAGTAGTTCTTTTGTGTATTTTTGTTGATAGACAAAAGTACCCTCACTGGTCTGTTTTATTTGTAGTCCTAAAAAGAAAGTTAATTGACCTACTAAACTCATTTCAAATTCAGTTTCCATTATCGTTATGAAATCTTGTAAAAAGTCTGAGTTAGTTGAGCTAAATACTATATCATCTACATATACTTGGGCTACAAATATATCATTTTTTAGGGTTTTAACAAATAGTGTTGGGTCAATTTTGCCTTGGTTAAAACCTTTTGAAACTAAGTAGTTAGACAGTCTTTCATACCAGGCCCTAGGTGCTTGCTTAAGTCCATATAGGGCTTTCTTAAGTCTAAAGACATAGTCAGGGTGTTCTAAGCTTTCAAAACCAGGGGGTTGACCTACATAAACCTCTTCTTTAATTAGGCCATTTAGGAAGGCTGACTTAACATCCATTTGATAAAGCTTAAACCCCTTATGGGCTGCATAACTTAAGAGCATTCTAATGGATTCAAGTCTAGCTACAGGGGCATAGGTTTCATCATAATCAAGTCCTTCTACTTGACTAAACCCCTTAGCTACTAGCCTAGCCTTATTCCTGACTGTTTCTCCTTGTTCGTTAAGTTTATTCCTAAAGACCCATTTAGTTTCAATAAATTTCTTGCCTTTAGGTAAGGGTACTAAGTCCCAGACTTGACTACGTTCAAATTGGGCTAACTCTTCCTACATGGCTATGATCCAATCAGGGTCAAGTAAGGACTCTTCTATAGACTTGGGTTTAATTTTTGAAATCAAGGCAATTTGACTAAGGTTCCTAAAAGCTGATCTAGTCTGAACCCTTAGTTCTGGATCACCTATGATTTGATCAGTTGGGTGGGCTGAGCTAACTCGAACAGTTCTGGGTTGGTTAGGTTCAGTTTCAGGTGTGGGTTCAGTTAGATCATCGTTTTGGTCCTCAATTGGCCTTTCATCAGGGTTAGTACTGGATCTAACAAAGTCAATTGGTTGGTAGGTGGTTTGATCAGAGTTATTTGGGTCAGATTTTTCATCAAATTTTACATTTGTAGTTTCTTCAATTTTTAGGGTAATTTTATTATAAACTCTATAGGCTCTACTGGTAAGGGAATAACCTACAAAGATACCTTCCTCAACCTTAGAAGTAAATTTTCGTAAGTGTTCTCTAGTATTTAAGATATAGACTTTACATCCAAATACTTTAAGGTATTTAATGTTAGGTTGTTTGTTATAATAGATTTCAAAGGAGGTCTTTCCTAGGTTTTTAATTAGAGTTATTCTATTTTGTACATAACAAGCTGTACTAACAGCCTCAGCCCAAAGGTATTTAGGTAAGTTGTATTCATTAAGCATTGTTCTAGCTGCTTCTTGTAGTGTTCTATTTTTTCTTTCTACAACTCCATTTTGTTGAGGTGTTTTAGGGCAAGAGAATTCGTGATGGTAGCCTTTTTCTAGACAAAATTGATTAAATTTGTGATTTTTGAATTCTCCGCCATTATCGCTCCTAAGTCTTTTGATTTTAATCCCGTTTTCATTTTCTGTTAATTTACAAAATTGAGTGAGTGTATCAAAAGTTTCATCTTTATTTTTTAAGAATTTTACCCAAGTAAATCTTGAATAGTCATCTATAATTACTAGGCAGTATAGGTTCCCATTAATTGATTTAACCCCATGTGAGTCAAATAGGTCTAGGTGAATTAATTCCAGAATTGACTTGGTTTGAGTTTGATTAGTTGGTTTGTGGGTTGACCTAGTTTGTTTTCCTTGTTGACAAGCATTACATAAGGTTGACTCAAGGTTAGATAACTTTGGTAGGCCTCTAACTAAACCATTTAGTTTAGGTAGTTTTCTGAAGTGTGTGTGTGAAAGTCTCCTATGCCAGAGCCAAGTCTCATCCTTATGGGTTAAGAGGCAGTTTTCTAAGGGACAGGTTAACTTAATTTCATAAATGTTATTGTGCCTAAGTCCTCTAAGTGTGATGTTTGAGTTGTCATTGTGTTTGATCAGACATTCATTGGATAGGAACCTAACCTTATAACCAGTGTCACATAATTGGCTAATGCTTAGTAAATTGAAGTTGAAATTTTCAACAAGTAATACATTTGTTATTATGAAATCAGACTCAAGTTCAATATTGCCTAGGCCAATTACCTTAAGTTTACCGTTGTTTCCAAAAGCAACGGTCCCTAGTCTTTTGTACTTGAGTTCTGTAAATTTGGTGGGATCCCCAGTCATGTGTCTGGAGCATCCACTGTCAATGATCCATTTGTTTTCCTACAGTTAAGTAAAAGGTTTAGACCTTAGGTTAAGTTTTTGACTTTTTAAAAAAAATTAAAAAAACTTGAGTTTGAATTTTAAATTTGAGTTATGTTAATTTTGATTTTGAATTTGATTCTTATTTTTTGAATTTGAATTTGAATTTGAATTTGAATTTTTGAATTTGAATTTGAATTTGAATTTTTGAATTTGAATTTTATATTTTTTTTTGAATTTTAATTTGAATTTTACTTTTTCAACTTGAATTTTAATTTTTTTTTTTTTTTTGAATTTTATTTTTTGAATTTGAATTTGAATTTTACTTTTTGAATTTGAATTTGAATTTTGATTTTTTTTTGAATTTGAATTTGAATTTTAATTTTTGAATTTGAATTTTATTTTTTTTTTTGAATTTTAATTTGAATTTTAATTTGAAAGTTGAGTTATCAATCAATAATTTGAATTTGGTTATCCTTATTCATCTCACTCGGTCTAAGTTATCAATCAAGGGGGTCTTATGATTTTGTGAGATGATTTTGAGTTTGTTTAGAAAAGTTAACCTGACCTTGTGTTAGATCCAAGTTTAACAAGTAGTAATTTAAAAGTACACTTCAATAATTGGCTTCCAGGCCATGGCGACGCACAGTGGCCTTCTTTGGCCGAAGCCTTATTGGAGCAACAACCATTTTCTAGGTAAAGCCGCTTAAAGAAGTTGGACTTTTAATTTACTCATTGAAAGCCCTGGTACTAAATAGTACAAGAGTCAAATTAACTTTGAAGCTAGTCCTAAGTGCCCACCTGGGCAAAGACTGATTTTGAGGTGTCAACTAGTTTGGAGCCTCCCCCTAAATTGTAGACTGGGTGTCTAGGGTCAATGTAATGGATGTCCCTTTTTGGGACATAAAATTGATTCTGACCTACTTGCTTTGTTAGATAAGCTTTCGGAACCTACGCTTTTCGTTGATTTTTGCGGGGGTGGATAAAGGAGATAAAGGATCTTTNTCAACCTTAGAAGTAAATTTTCCTAAGTGTTCTCTAGTATTTAAGATATAGACTTTACATCCAAATACTTTAAGGTATTTAATGTTAGGTTGTTTGTTATAATAGATTTCAAAGGAGGTCTTTCCTAGGTTTTTAATTAGAGTTATTCTATTTTGTACATAACAAGCTGTACTAACAGCCTCAGCCCAAAGGTATTTAGGTGAGTTGTATTCATTTAGCATTGTTCTAGCTGCTTCTTGTAGTGTTCTATTTTTTCTTTCTACAACTCCATTTTGTTGAGGTGTTTTAGGGCAAGAGAATTCGTGATGGTAGCCATTTTCTAGACAAAATTGATTAAATTTGTGATTTTTGAATTCTCCGCCATTATCGCTCCTAAGTCTTTTGATTTTAATCCCGTTTTCATTTTCTGTTAATTTACAAAATTGAGTGAGTGTATCAAAAGTTTCATCTATTTTTTAAGAATTTTACCCAGTAAATCTTGAATAGTCATCTATAATTACTAGGCAGTATAGTTCCCATTAATGTTTAACCCCATGTGAGTCAAATAGGTCTAGGTGAATTAATTCCAGAATTGACTTGGTTTGAGTTTGATTAGTTGGTTTGTGGGTTGACCTAGTTGTTTTCCTTGTTGACAAGCATTACATAAGGTTGACTCAAGGTTAGATAACTTTGGTAGGCCTCTAACTAAACCATTTAGTTTAGGTAGTTTTCTGAAGTGGTGTGTGAAAGTCTCCTATGCCAGGAGCCAAGTCTCATCCTTATGGGTTAAGAGCCAGTTTTCTAAGGGACAGGTTAACTTAATTTCATAATGTTATTGTGCTAAGTCTCTAAGTGTGATGTTTGGTTGTCATTGTGTTTGATCAGACATTCATTGGGATAGGAACCTACCTTATAACCAGTGTCACACAATTGGCTAATGCTTAGTAAATTGAAGTTGAAATTTTCAACAAGTAATACATTTGTTATTATGAAATCAGACTCAAGTTCAATATTGCCTAGGCCAATTACCTTAAGTTTACCGTTGTTTCCAAAAGCAACGGTCCCTAGTCTTTTGTACTTGAGTTCTGTAAATTTGGTGGGATCCCCAGTCATGTGTCTGGAGCATCCACTGTCAATGATCCATTTGTTTTCCTACAGTTAAGTAAAAGGTTTAGACCTTAGGTTAAGTTTTTGAATTTTAAAAAAATTAAAAAAAACTTGAGTTTGAATTTTAAATTTGAGTTATGTTAATTTTGATTTTGAATTTGATTCTTATTTTTGAATTTGAATTTGAATTTTGAATTTTATTTTTGAATTTGAATTTGAATTTAATTTTATTTTTTTGAATTTTAATTTGAATTTTATTTTTTGAATTTGAATTTTTTTTTTTTTTGAATTTATTTTTTGAATTTGAATTTGAATTTTATTTTTGAATTTGAATTTGAATTTTATTTTTGAATTTGAATTTGAATTTTAATTTTTGAATTTGAATTTATTTTTTTTTTTTGAATTTAATTTGAATTTTAATTTGAAAGTTGAGTTATCAATCAATAATTTGAATTTGGTTATCCTTATTCATCTCACTCGGTCTAAGTATCAATCAAGGGGTCCTATGATTTTGTGAGATGATTTTGAGTTTGTTTAGAAAAGTTAACTTGACCTTGTGTTAGATCCAAGTTTAACAAGTAGTAATTTAAAAGTACACTTCAATAATTGGCTTCCAGGCCATGGCGAGGCACAGTGGCCTTCTTGGCCGAAGCTTATTGGAGCAACAACCATTTTCTAGGCAAAGCCGCTTAAAGAAGTTGGACTTTTAATTTACTCATTGAAACCCTGGTACTAAATAGTACAAGAGTCAAATTAACTTTGAAGCTAGTCCTAAGTGCCCACCTGGGCAAAGGCTGATTTTGAGGTGCCAACTAGTTTGGAGCCTCCCCCTAAATTGTAGACTGGGTGTCTAGGGTCAATGTAATGGATGTCCCTTTTTGGGACATAAAATTGATTCTGACCTACTTGCTTTGTTAGATAAGCTTTCGGAACCCACGCTTTTCGTTGATTTTTGCGGGGGTGGATAAAGGAGATAAAGGATCTTTGGTTCGATCTTGATTTATATCCTATCCCAGATTTGTTGTACATGCCCTTTTGTGATCCAAGAATAAGGTCAAGGTTCTTGGATCGGGTGTGAAAGTTGCTAGTAGATCCTTAAGTTTTAGGACTTCGCCCTTTAGGGTTGAGTTTTCAGTTTCAAGCTCAATTAATTTTTGATTTTGAGTTTGTTCAGTTAATGTTTGGTATTAATTAATTGCTCCTTAAGGTCTTGATTTTCCTTAGGAGCTGGTCATTCCTAGATTCAGATGCAAGCAATTTTTATTTAAGACAGAAATAATTTTAAAGAACTTTTCATTCACTGAATCTAAATATACCTTAGTAGAGCCGTCTGAAAATAGTCCGATCTCTTGGCTCGACTCGTATTCGGAATCCTCGTCTTGCTCCGAGTCCGATTCTGGTCCGGTTGCCATCAGTGCGAGGTAGCTTGCGTTCTTGGTTGTTCATCGTCGGAATCGTCCGAGCTTTCATCCCACGTGGCTTGAAGAGCCTTCTTCTTTTTGTTCTTAGTGGGTTGGTCCTCCTTCTTGTAAGGGCATTCATGTTTGAAGTGCCCTTTTCTGTTACAGCCGAAGCAGATCATTTTGCTTTTACCTTCAGTGCTGGAGGGCTTCATTACCTTTTGAATATCTTTCTTTGAAAATTTGTTCTTCCTTCTGGTGAACATTTTTCTTACCAAGTTCACCAGTTGTTCTTCTTCATCTGAGTCAGAGTCTGACTCATCTTCAGGTTCTTCTGAATTTTTCTCTTTGATTTGGCTTCTTTTGGTGAACCTGCAAATAAAGCTAGCCCTTTCTCGACCTTGGCGTTAGTTTGCTCATGCAGCTCTAATTCACAAAATAGTTCATCCAGATTAATTTTTGAAAGGTTCCTAGAAATTTTATAGGCATCTATAATAGATGCCCATAGTGAATTTCTAGGGAACGCATTTAACGCATACCTTATGATGTCCCGGTTCTCCTGTTTGTGCCCGATCATGTGGAGTCCATTCAATATGTTCTTAATCCGGGCGTGGAGTTGACTTGCTGATTCTCCTTCCTGCATTTTTATGTTAAATAACTTATTTAATAACAGATCTCTCTTTGTTACCTTTGCATCAGAAGTGCCTTCATGTAATTATGTTAATTTGTCCCATAGCTCCTTCGCCGAGTTGGTTGGTCCAATTCTGTTTAGCTCCTCTTTGGTAAGTCCGCACTGGAGGGTGTTCTGAGCTTTGGTCTGAGCCTTTTTCTTCATCTCCGGGTTCCATCTGTCGGGCTTCAGTGGAGCATTATTTCCCTCATCCATTGGCGGTGTGTAGCCTGTTTGAACTGCGAACCACTGATCCATGTCAGTCTTCAGATAAACCTCCATCCTTCTCTTCCAGTAGGGAAAGTCTTCCCCATTAAAGAGGGGAGGGCGGGCAGTGCTATAGCCTTCACCTTGGGCAATTTAAATTCTGTGCACACGAAATAAAAGTAGAAAAAATATCCCAAGACTGGGTCTTGGATTAGTAGTGCGGTACGAAAAGGAGAAGAGAGAGAAAGAGCGACTCGAAATGGTGTTGCACCAAATTCGAGTAAAATCAAACGAACGAAAAAAATAATCCAAATCTAGGCAACAATACCTAATTTAGATTAAGTGTAGCGAAAAACCAAAAATCGAAAAAAAACTGGATTTCCCCCGGCTCTTATGGTGGTTGCACCGATACAGAGCATACCAGGCTCTGATACCACTTGTAGGATCGATGCACGTGAGAGGGGGGGTGAATCACGTGCGTTTTAAAAAAAATAAATTAGAGTGCTTTAAAAAGCGTGCACAGCGGAAACGAAAGAAACGATTATAAAAAACTAACACACAAACACGAACGAGTTTTACTTCGTTCGGAGCCTTCGGCGACTCCTACTCGAAGGCCCAGGTCCCTCAGACCTTTCCATTGGGCAATCCACTAAAACTCTCTACCGGTAAACCCCGATAGAGTAGGCGAGTACAAAAGAATTGAAAGTGTGACAACCCCACACTTTCAAGTAATTAAATGCAATAAAATATATATTAAAAAATTAAGTTCTTCTTTTTACCGACGTCCGGAGTAGGTCGACTCTTTCGGGGCAGCAGGACGTCGTCGGCTCGAAGTGAAGCGTTTCCGGAGCAAGGTGCGAGCGTAGAAGAACTTTGAAGCGTTGGAAGCAGTGTTGTCCGAAGCATGGGGTCGAGGGCCCTTTATATAGGGCCTGGGGGCGCCCGGGACGTCCGGGGTGCCCCCCACGTGGCCTCTGATCCGCAGGGCTCTCGGTCGCGTCTGATCCTCTGGATCCGCTTTGACCGGGGCGCCCGGAGCGCTCGGGGCGCCCGCATTGACCGGGTCAAAGTTTATCTTCTGGCTTTGAAGGCTTCGGTTCGAGGTATGCGCATGGGGGCGCCCGCAGCGCAGGGGGCGCCCGGGAGCAGCGGGGGCGCCCGGAAGCACGGGGGCGCCCGCAGCTTGTACTGTCGAGGCACACTTTGTGATTGTGTGTTTGGTGTTCACCTTGGGGGCGCCCGGGACACTCCGTGCGCCCTGGTCAGCAGTTGCCTCACTCCTTTGAGGCACTCTGAGCTGCAGACTCACGTTCCTTCGGTCCTGCATCCAGGGTTAGTCCAAAACACAATAACATAATAAATTATTAGATTTATACAGCCTTAGCTGTCTTGGTTCTGACTTTGGTCTCCAAAATGGAGCCCTAGGTCGAACCGACGCCTGCTGTTCTCTCGATGGGGAACACGTCCTCACTGGTTCGCTCCTCCAGTGACTTACCTCACTTACCCTTTGTGCAGCTTTACTTGACTTCTTGACCCACCAGGACTTCCTGCCAAGGCTCAACCACCCTGGTCTTCCTGCCAAGTCTCAACCAACTTGGTCTTCAGCCAGTTGTCAGGTCCCGCGGACCCAACTGGACTTCCCGCTAGGACTCAACCATCCTGGACTTCAGCCTGGTGTCTGGTCCTAAGTCTTTCAACCCTGCACACTTAGTAAAGAGGTTAAACACCAACAACCCTAACTTTAACCACTTTGTCATACATCAAAACCCGAGTTTGACCGTTAGTGTAAACTGCACCAACAACTCGTTCCTTCGGTCCTGCATCCAGGGTTAGTACAAAAACAACATAAAGCAATAATGTGTTAGTTTTATACAGCCTTAGCTGTCTTGGTTCTGACTTTGGGTCTCCCAAATGGAGCCCTAGGTCGAACCGACGCCTACTGTTCCCTCAACGAGGAACGCGTCCTCACCTACTCCTCTCGGGAGAATTTACCTGATGCCAACCGGCTCCTCCGGTTGGACTTTTGCCCAGCAGTCCTTCGCCAGGTGCCTAGCTGTCCTTCGCCAGGTCTTCAGTACCAAGCTGCCCTTCGCCTGGTGCCTAACAGTCCTTCACTAGGGCTTTGTATCCTGGCATTCCTTCGCCAGGTGTCTAGCAGCCCTTCGCCAGGTCTTTAGTACCAGGCAGTCCTTCGCCTGGTGCCTAGCAGTCCTTCGCTAGGGCTTTGTATCCTAGCAGTCCTTCGCTAGGTGCCTAGCAGTCCTTCGCTAGGGCTTTGTATCATAGCATTCCTTCGCCAGGTGCCTAGCAATCCTTCGCTAGGACTTTGTTTCCTGCACACTTGAATAATATCATTAGATCACAAATAACACTTAACTTTGAATCCTTTGCCAATATCAAAACAAGGTTCGATATGGTGCTTCCTGCACCAACAACATCAACCCTTGATGCCCATAAGGTGGTTCTAGGAAAGAATTGAAGAACATACCTAATTAGATCCTGATTGTCAATTTTCTCACCTATTACATGAAGATCATTTACTATCTCTTTGAATCTATCATGCATTTGACTCATGGTCTCATTGGTCTTCATGGTGAAGGTTTGAAGTTGGCCCACCAAGAGATCTCTCTTGGCTCTCCTTGATTCGCTTAATCCTTCATTTAACTCAATGAGCTTTTCCCAAAGCTCTTTAGCGGAGTTCAATGGTCCAACCTTGTTCTATTGCTCCTTGGAAAGTCCACATTGCAGGGTGGTTGTGGCCTTTGCATTTACTTGAGCTTTCTTAGATATCTCTTTTGTCCACTTCTTAGTTGAAAGAGGTGCTCTGAACTCATCCTTTGGTTTTTCGAAACCATCTACAACACTAAATCAATTTTCAATATCCAATATGCGAAATCGTTGTCATCAAAGAAAAGTGGTCGAACGGTGCTATATTATTCTTGAAATGCTATATTGATGCTTCGGTTGATGGTGAGTTCTACTAAGGCGATCCAAGCATTGATACCACTTGTTAGGACCTTTATGTCTAGCTAGAGGGGGAGGGGTGAATAGCTTCTCTTCAATTTTGTTTACAAATTATTAGCGGAAGCACAAGGAAAAATATAGACAAAATAAAAAATAATAAAACAATGTTAACTCCCTTGATTTACTTGGTCTTCACCTTCTTGAGGTGACTAATCCAAGGATCCACACACCCAACCAACCAATCTCCACTATGCTCTTCTCCTTTTCAAATCAAGCTTGAAGGTAGAGAAACCCTTACAAGATGATCTCTTCCTCTTACAAGATGAGAGTGATTTTGGAGAAAGAGATTGAACGTTTATAAGCTTGGAGATCTTAGAACTTGCAAGGAAAGATAAGAGAATCAAGTTGTATCTTCTTCAAGCTCTGAAATATGCTTTTGTATTACCCTCGACATCAGTCGACTGGTATCATCATCAGTCTACCAATGAGTTTCAACGGTCACTATAGATTGCGTTTGATTTTCTGCCGTCAGCCTGCAACGTAACATATTAGTCAACTAAAACCTGACCCAGTCGACTGATCTTTCTGTTTAGTCCGGTGTTGGGTAGCATCGACTAATTTCTCTTATCAGTCGACTCAACTCTCTGTTCGGTGTACCAGTCGATTTATCTGTTGATGCAGTCTGGCCCTGATTGTTGTTTTGGTGTTGACACCGATTTTAGTTTAGGTTGACTATGATTCTGATTATGATTAAGTCCTGATCGGGGATTAGGCACAGGATGATTGAAATCCTAACCTGGAGGGTTAGGTGTTGGAAATCCCGGTGAGTAAAGCCGGGTCCTGGTGAGTGAAGCCAGGTGTTGAAAAGTCCTAATTCGGAAGGGTTGGGTGAAAAGTCCTAGCTTGGAGGGCTAGGTGAAAAGTCCTAACTTGGAGGGTTAGGTGCAAAGTCCTAACTTGGAGAATTAGGTGAAAAGTCCTGGCTTGGAGGGTCAGGTGCCTAGCTTGGAGGGCTAGGTTGGTTGAAAAGTCCTAATTCGGAAGAGGTGGGTGAAAAGTCCTAGCTTGGAGGGCTAGGTGAAAAGTCCTAGCTTGGAGGGCTAGGTGAAAAGTCCTAGCTTGGAGGGTTAGGTGAAAAGTCCCATCTTGGAGAGTTAGGTGAAAAAGTCCTGGCTTGGAGGGTCAGGTGCCTAGCTTGGAGGGCTAGGTTGGATGAAGGTCTAACTCGGAGGGGTTGGGTGAAAAGTCCTAGCTTGGAGGGCTAGGTGAAAAGTCCTAACTTGGAGGGTTAGGTGCAAATTCCCAACTTGGAGAGTTAGATTGAAAAATCCTTAGCTTGGAGGGCTAAGGTGAATGAAATCCTAGCTTGGAAGGCTAGGTCTGCGTCCCTGGATCGGTCTGGTGACCGATCAGGGAGTTGGCACGCTGCTCCTTCGTGGATCGGTCTGGTGACCGATCCAGCGATGTCTGATCGGTCTGGTGACTGATCAGGGAGTGTGTGTTTCACTCACTGCACAGCTCCTGATCGGTCTGGTGACCGATCAGGGAGCGAATAGTGAGTTGAGTTCCCCTGCTGATCTGCTCCTGATCGGTCTGGTGACCGATCAGGGATACTGCTCAGATCGGTCTAGTGAATGATCATTTGTCGCAAGGTTCTCACTATCACCGATCAGGATGACTCTTGATCGGTCTGGAAGCAGCCTGATTGGTCTGGTGACCAATCAGGTTGGAACCTGATTAGTCTGGTGACCGATCAGGCAGGAGCCTGATTGGTCTGGGGACCAATCAGGAGTGTGCAGAAGACTTCTGGATCGGTCTGGTGACCGATCAGGGTCCTTCCTGATCGGTCTGGTGACCGATCAGGAGCAAAACTTTAATTCAAATATGCTGTCAGAAGTCTGTTTTCACTGCCGATTCTCTGATACACTGCTGATATGTTTTGATATGCATTGCTAAGCCTCTGTTGGAGTGTGCAGGTGATAGCAGGTGATTCAAACACTCAAGGAGGGTCAATGGGAGGCTTTCCGTTGAGCAGGTTTGGCTGTTTCTCATTCTCAGGTTTCAACGGGCAACTGACGCAGCTGACGACTGACGGAGGCTCAGCTGGAGAGGAGGTCTTCAGTGGACTGAGTGCTCAGGGAGGTCGGTGGGTTCAGGCTGGCTCAGTGGATGCTGATGAAGCTTGTGATGGTGAGCAGAGCTTAAGTGACGAAGCTGGAAGCAGAGGAGCTGAGGCAAACAAGACAGAAACTTGGGAAGTTTGGCTGGGCTGTGTTCGTGCTCTCTGTTGCTTTGTGCTTGAGCGATCTTGTTGCATTCCTGTGAGAGCTTTGTGAGTGTTCCTTCTTGTGTGATCTCCTGTACTTAAGTTCCATCATCCGTGAGATCTGTAAAGAGGTTTCTCCACCGAGAAGGAGGCTCTATCTTATCCGGGTTCACCGGGGCTTGATCTGCCGACGATCAAGGGATCACCCACCTCACGGGCACGCCAAGGAGTAGGGGCAAGTTATCCCCGAACCTTGTACATCTCCGTCTTAGCGATTTGGTTTGCTTTCTTTCTTTGTATTGTTCTGTTTGTGTTGTTTGCTTCCGCTACTACTAACCTGATCACGCAGAAAACTTAAGAGAGCAAATTTTAGTGATTGACTATATTCACCCCCCTCTCTAGCCATCCGTTTCCAACATTATCCTCTCATCAGTCAACTGATACCTTATGAATGTGGCATTCTACTTTCCCTTAGCGTAGACTTATGCCTTCAAACACCTTTCATCAGTATTGCGCCCTTAGAATGCTTCCAAGCCCTTAACTCCTCATCCTTGCGCTTGCCTTGAAGTGCTTACCTCAACTTTGTCATGCTAAGTCTTCTTTTGCCAAGAGGTCGCACCTCCGGGGCTTCATCCGCCAAGACAATTTTCTTGGACTTCCCTTGCCAAGTTTTCATGTCTGGACTTTTCTTTATACCTGCTTACTCAAATTTCATGTTAGATTACCAACATTGCCTAACTTAAACTCATTTAACCAAACATCAAAAGTAAATAATGTTTGGAGCATGATTGCACCAACAATCCTGCCATAGTGAACACGTACATGTAGTAGACCTCATATCATCTAAATCTCTTTTATAGTCTGAATCTACATACCTAGCAACTGAAGGATCTTTCGATTATCTACTGAACATAATATCATAATCAGTTGTATTTCTCAAGTATTTGAAAAACTTCATTACATCCTAATGTGGTCAACTAAAATTTGAGAGAAGCATGCTCACAATACTAACTGTTTACGATAAATCTGGTCTCGTGCAAACCATGACATACATCAAATAACCAATTACACTGCCATAAGAAACCTTTGACATATCTTGGATCTCCTCATCTATCTTTGAGCACTGTGTACTTGATAACTTAAAGTGATGTGTCAGAGGTGTGCTCACCAACTTTGCATTCATGTTGAACATGTGGGATCGTTGTGATCAAGAGGAGGTTGGGGGGGTGAATATCAATTACGTATTTTCGGATAAATCATATTTGACGAAGCAGAAATAAATAAGTCAAAAACATGGTTAACACCTTATTTTTTACTTGGTTCAGTGTCTGTGACGACTCCTACTCCAAGGCTCACGGTCCTTGACCATTTTTGTTGAGCAATACCATAATTCATAAATGGAGTACAAGAATAATGATTAAGTACAGAAATAAAATGAAAATTATACCAATGCCACTTAAAGGAAGAATTTCATTGTAGAAGCGGCGTGTTGTCGATCTTGAACTTCTTGAGCACATAGAACTTGAGCATGGAAGCTTTATCGTTGAGATTTCGAGAGCTTAAATTAATGTCTGGAAGCAAGGGGGTGAAACCCCTTTTATGATGCTACTTGGGTGCTCGAGAGGCTATGGGGGCGCCCTCCAAATCACCATTTTGGCCGCGTTATTATCCGCAGACTCGGACAAACTTTATCTCCTTCTTGGATGCCTGAGAACACTGGGGCACCTAGGAGTTGACGTGGTGCGTCCAACCAGCTACCGCCAACTGCTGAGAAAACCCCTCTAGGGTGCCTGAGTTCTCTCAGGCGCTTGGATTCTCGTGCTCCTGAGACCTCTTAAGTGCCTGGCTCACGGGTGCCTGAGTCCTCTCAGGCGCCCTTGATCACAGCCAGTTGATCCCTTAAGTCTGTAATCAAGGTTAGTCCAAGAACAATAATAGTATAGTGAATGCATGCATGAATGACAACTAGAGTTGTCTGATTATGACTTTGGATTTCAAATGAAATCCTAGGTCGAACCAACGCCTATTGTTTCCTCTTCCAGGGAACGTGTCCTCACCTACTTCACTCTGGAGAAGTTACATTTTGCTAACCAGCTCCTCCGGTTGGACTTTTGCTCGGCCTCCGAAACTCCTGGATCTTGAGACGTCCGTACCTTGACCTGTCTCTACTTTTGTCCGTAGTCGGCTAAATCTTCTGCGTGATTTTCCGGATCAGGTCTTCGATACCCAGTCCCCAACCAGGACTTTGTGCCCAATTCCTCGAACCAGGTCTTCGTGTCCAGTCCTCGACCAGGACTTCGTACTCAACCCTACAGGTCAAAACTTCGTGCCTAGGTTAACTAGGACTTTCCTGCACACATAGCAAATTCATTAGATCACCACACAAACTTAACTTTGAACACTTTGCCATTATCAAAACTAGGTTCGATCTGATGCTTCTGCACCAACAGAACATATTCAACACCTTCTCCACATAGCTACATTGTGACGACTATAATCTCCTTACGGTTTTGTCCCTATGAATCTCTATCCCAAGAGTATTTTTGGCCTCGCACAAATCTTTCATATTAAATTTCTTGCTAGTAGCCTCTTCAATTTGTCAACCTCTTTCTTCTTTGCAATAACCGACTTGCACTCTATATCTCATTTTTCCTCAGGAAGCCCCACCATTTCCCACATTTGGTTCTTATGCAACGACTCTATATCCTTCACTCATAGCACTCATCAACTTGTCATTCTCAGAGTTGCATATCACCTCCTGAAAAGATATAGGGTTTCCGCTACTGGTAATGAGTGCATAAGACACCAAGTCTTCGATTCATATTTGGTGGGTCGCTAGTACAATGCTAGCCTCAAACATCTTTCCTTCTAATGATTGTCTTGTTCAACTTTTCCGCCACACCATTCTGCTGAGGTGTCTTGAGAACTGAGAAATACCTCATTATCCCATATTGCTCACAAAATTCATAAAACTTTGAATCTATATACTCAGTCCCATTATCTGACCTAAGAAATTTAACCTTCCTTCCTATCTGATCTTCCACTTCAGTTTTCCATAGTTTAAATATTACAAAAGATTTTGACTTATGACGAATGAAGTATACCCAAGACCTTTTGTGAGTAATTATCAGTAAAATTCCAAAATACAAGTGACCTCCATGTGATGCTACACTGGCCAATCCCCAGAGATTCATATGTATATAGTCCAGAATTCCCTCCGCTTTGTGTGTTGCTGTCTTGAATTGCACTTTGCTATGTTGCCTAAGAACATAGAATTTGCAGAATTCAAGCTTGCACATCTTGACGTCTTTCAACAAATTTCTCTTATGAAGTTCTAACATCCCATGTCCTCTCATATGCCCTAACTACATACACCACAAGACAGTACTATCTAATTCAGACTCCACCAAGATGACTCCACTGACAACTATAGTCCTTATCAACTTGTAGATGTTCCTTGCAATTTTTATCCTTTCATGACTATCAAAGCTCCCTTTTTAACCTTCATAACTTCGTTCATTGATTTGTACTTGCAACCAATACCATCTTGTATTTCTAGTGAGATTAAATTCTTCCTTATATCTTGTATGTGTCTAACATCACATAAAGTTCTAATCACACAATCAAACTTCTTGATTCTGATGTTCCTTATGTCGATAACTTTACAAGGAGCATTATTTCTCATAAACACTAAATAATAATTCACTATCCTATAGATGTCAAACCGCTCTTTATTTGGAGTCAAGTGATATAAACATGCAGAGTCTAAGATTCATATGTCCGTCAGCTACTTCAAACATGACATAACTTATAACATATCTCTATCACCACTCTCTGAATTTTTTCTTCGACTATATTTGCAGACTTTGTCGAAACTACCATTGTTCATTGCAACATATTTTTTTTTATCTCTAGACAATCTTTCTTTATATGCCCTTTACCTCCACACTTGGAGCACGTGATCACCTTCTTCCTTCTTGACTTAGAATGGACCTTGTCATTGCTGCCCAATCCATACCGAGTTTTACTCCTACCTTGCTCTTGGATACTATTCACCATAAGTCATTCTCCTTGAGAAACTTTGTCACTTGCTTTCTTCCTCTAATGGAATCCTAACAAAGCACCTATGACCCCCTCCAATTTGAGAATTTCCTTTCCCCACATCAAAATAATAACCAAATTCTCATACGTAGAAGATAAAAGTAGAGAATTTAACAACATCAACCCTTGTCTTTATCGTCGATCTTCACATTAATCCGCTTCAGATCGCTCACAATCTAGTTGAATACGTTGATCTACTGGCTCAGATCGGTTCCTCAATCATCTTCAGCTCAAATAATTTCTGCATAAGATACAACTTGTTTGTCAATACTTTGACATGTACCAACTTTTCTAGATTTTGTCAAACTGCCACAAGTCACTCCTCATCCATGACATAGTATATCACATCATTTGTAAGATAAACTTTGATTGTTGTCACTGCCTTCGCCTGAAGTTCTTCCCAATCTGATTTCTCCATGCTTTTCGATTTCCTTCTCCTAGCCCTTTACCATGCCTTGTTCACCAACAAGTTCTTTACCCTTCTCTGCCATAATCCTAAGTTCCTGGTTCCATCAAACTTTGTCAAATCAAATTTTGTAGAAGAGATCCCGACATGTTGAAGAAATCTACCAAAACCTCCTCTGATACTAATTATTGCGCAAAATGGGGGCAACACCTCTCAACCTCTAATGTGGAAGAAGAGAAAGAGATTGCATGGAGCAACGAGACAAAGATGCATAAGAAAGAGAAAGCAAATACAAGGAGGAAGAAGAAGGAGAAGAAGAAGAATTACTGTGGTTCGACGGTGTGCCTACTCTAAAAAAAAGACCGAAGCTTTATTAGAATTCTCTTTAGACAAAAGAATCCCTCATTGTCCACATGATGATCGAATAGGTTACATAAATAGTGTCCAAATCCCAAACCTGAAAAAATCATAATAGAATTTTTTATGGAAAACCGTAATAGAATTCTATTATGAAAATCTGTAATAAAATTCTATTAGAAAAAACTTAATAAATTTTTCTTCCATGATATCCCTCCCATTGGCCTTTACTCATGTTTTAAATTTATATGTTTAAGATGATAATTTTTTTTGAAATTTATATTTAACCAATTAGAATTGCTATTTCTTATTTATGGCCATATCTCTCTAAAATCAAATAATGGGGTAAATTTTATAACAATAATAGAATGAATTAAAAAATTTACATATGATGCACCAATATGTTGGAATTCAACATATTAATTGTTACAAAATTTATTTCAATATAAAAATTATTATGTTTATTTTTTGCATAAAATATTTTAATACTACTATATATTTATTTTCATAATAATGAAATATTTATAGTAGTATTTTTAAAATTTTTAAAATATTTAATAATACAACCCAACAATAGATGTTTATTATTTTACTTCTTATTTAATTTTAAGAAATGTTATCTCCTAATTATTCATGATTTAATCCTAGATGAATTTTGTAAAAAAAATTTTCTAAATAAGATGAGAATGTTATTTAACTTGATTAATATTTTTTTTATATAATTTATTTGTAATTACTATTTCAGAAAATTTTAATGCTGTGGTTTTTTTTTCTGTATTTATTACTTGTCGGTTTACTTATAAGAATTATAGGCTTTATCGTCGTTATTGGCGGCGGCGATACTTGGATCTCGACGCCTTTGCTCGCTTCCTGATGGCGGATCACGACGAGCCAGCGGCAGTCAGCGGCAATGATGTGCAGCAGGAGGATGGCGCGGCGGAGGACCGCCTCACTTCCCTCCCCGAAGACCTCCTCATTTCCGTCCTCTCCTTCCTCCCTATCAAGCAGTGCGTCGCCCTCTCAGCCCTCTGCTCCCACTTCCGCCGCCGCCTCCCCTCCCTCATCCCCCGCTTGGTGGTATGCACTAAAAAACTGAGTATCAACTCCGCCTCCATCAAGCATTTGACCCTATTTACCAAATCTCGAGTCGACTGCCTAAATCACTTTATAACCATCGATGTCGACTGCCCAAATCTCGAGTCGCTGACCGTCGGCGTCGTCGCTGTGCTGCGCATTAAAGCGCCCAAGGTCCGGAACGCGTCGTTACTTATTGGCCTCAATCCGCCGGCAAATCCTCCGGTTGCATTGATGATGCTTCTTGGATCGTCTTATCTAACGAGTGACGCTTGGCTCATTCTGAATTCCAGCACAATCCCAGACGTGAGAGAAGATCGCTAAACCCGACCTTAATTTTTATGCATACTCTTGACATAATTTTCTTTGATTGACAGATATCAGCAGCAGGAAACGAAATTGACGGATTTATTTCTCCGGAATCCATGTTCTTGAAGCTTGACTTCAATCTGAAAGATCAATCGTCGATTATGATATTGACTCAGTTGCTCGAGAAGTGCAATTACCGCATGACTGAATTTGATATATGCTTAGATTCTATGCATGTACAGAGCACCAATAAAATAGTAAGGGACAATCACTTGCTTCGTGACTCTACGGATGTAGAATTAATTAAATTACAAATGATCATGCCTAAGAATACTTTTGAAGGGTTTCTCTCCAATGAGAAGATGGAGGAGGAATTAAAGACGATGGTATTGCAAAAGCTAAAAAGTCGCACCAGCAGAGTGCAATTCAGCAATATATTAGCATCCAATGAGTCCCTAGTCAAAGTATCCTCCAGTATTTCTAACTGTATTGAAATGAAATTTTAATCTAATCGATTTGAATGTTTTCACATTTTGTTAAATAAAGAGAAATCCTTAAGTGTTGAATTTGATTCACACAATGCCATTATTGTTCAAAGATTAGTTCATGCATTTCCGGCGACTAATTTGTTAGACTTGTGATTTGCTAGCTTCAGATAACCTTTAATTCTTATAATGTCTAATAATAAGACAGAACGCTGGGTAGAGGTAACGATGTGAACGTTTGCTTCTATCAAAGTGGAGGTTTAATTTGTTTGATCTGCACAACATGATTTTACTTGCACATCCAAAAATAAATATTAAGCACTCCAATTATTATCTCTGACAAGGCACCCTTCGTGCTTAAATTATTAAGGATGTTTAAGCTCTCTGGATTGGAGATGTCGTTGGAATGAGTACACGCTGGAGAGCGATGCCAAAGATGGTCGAGATCGCTGGAAGAGTAGGAAAGGGAAAAATAGGGATGCACGCTCATAAGATCCATCTTAGGTTTATCGACGGAATTGGTATTCTATCCGAGAATTTCGACGGAATCACAATTCCATCGATAGACCCGGTGTGAAAAAATTAGGGCTCTTACACACACACCTTCTTCCCTTCCCGATGAAATTGAGATTCCCTCAGGCATTATTCGGGGGATTTTGATGAAATTCAGATTCTGTTAGTAAATTTTGACGGAATCTCAATTCTATCGGAGTTTTCCAAAAGAATATCAATTCGGTCGTAAAGTCCCCACGAAATTTTTTTGTAGTGTTTTAGAAGAATATGAATTAACTATAAAATATTTTTAATATCATTTGATTACATTATTTCTAATACCACTATTATTGAATAACTAAAATTTATACATCAACATATCATTGGTGATTTATTTTTTCATATTCGTTGCGTATGCCATCTTTTAAATTTATATATTCAAAATGTATTAAAAATTAAAAAAATCATAGTTAACCAATTAGAATTTGTATTTCTTATTTATGGTTGTATCCTTCTATAATGAAATAATGGATAAATTTTATAAAAATAATGGAATGGATCTAAAAAAATTTCACATGATATACCAATATATTGAAATTCAATATATTAATTGTTACCAGGCTCCTTTCTATATAGAAAATTGTTATGTTCATTTTTACACAAAATATTTATAATACTGATATATTTATTTTAATAATAATGGAATATCTATAGTAGTATTTGTAAAATTTTAAAACTATTTAATGATGCAACTGAACAACTTTTCAGTTTTTATTATCTTATTTCTCATTTAGTTTTAGGAAATTTTTTAAGTGTGATATTAGTTTTAAATGAAAATAGTACCAATGAATTGTTATCTTCTTGTGTATTAGCAATGAAAACTAAATGAAAAAAATATTTTTTTAATATTCCTAAAATTTATTTAGTTGTATTTGTTTTAGATCCTAGTTACAAATTAAAAGTTTTACGAGAAATATTAGATTTATTTTATTAGGTTTTAATTCTATTTAAAATTTTTTCTTTTTTATCCTAATAATATTGTATATAATATTAAAAATTATTTAAATGATATTTATAAAGAATATAATATAAAATATAGAATAAAAACTAATATTTCTAAAATATAAAATATTAGTACATTTAAACTAAAACTTATAAAAACATAAATTTTATCAAAAGAATGGATGAAATCTCTACCAGTATCCTCAAGTTCCACCAAACTTAAAATTTATTTTACAATATTTTTAATTTTAATTAAACAAATAACGAAGTAGATTTCGATAACCTAAAGTGATAGTCACAAAAGACTCAAAACTTTCTTGCCCTCTCCATGATCGTCAAAGAAATTTTAGTTTGTACAGTGTTAACAATTGTTATCGAGTAGACGTTTAGTGCTAGCGATAACATATTAGATGAACGATTATCAATTTTGCCTCTCGACTTATTGGAAGCCCAAGCATTATGCGACGATTAGACCAGTGCCGAAAAACAAATCCAAAGAATGTAACTTTCAGATGATGATGTCAAAGAATTTGAAACCGAAAGAATAAATACTACGAGAATGGGAAATGGAAGTGAGTAACAATGCCACTTTATATGAAAAAAATAGCAAAAAGGTAAGAGAATTACTTGGGGTTTCATTCCCCTATATCTTAAGGGGTACGTAGGAAACTTAAATAAGTATAAGATTTTTTTAATGAAATTATAATTTTATTTTTTAATATAATAATCTTGAGCCATGGCGACCCGTGCACAAACTATGAACCGTGGTGAACCATGCAACGATTAAAGTTAAGGGTTAATCTCAGGAATCATTGAACTGATGGCTTTAAACAGTTGAATTGTTGGTTTCGAATCGTAGTCGGGTCTATCACTTATTAGTTTTTTTTATTGAATTACAATTTATTATGACAATCCCTATGTTGTTTATCTCACATATCTATCTAAATCCCTTAAAGCCGCCCCTGGGGGTATGGTGCATTGGTAGGGCGACTAGCGGTGCGGATCCCCTAGTCTGCACTGCCCTGGTCCCCCCAGTCTGCACTGCCCTGGTCCCCCCTGGTCCACACCACCCTTATAAAAAGAGGCGTCATGTGCTGGTTGTTGGATCGAGAGAAACGATAGAGGGGGGGGGGTGAATATCGTTAAACGCTTTTCGGATAAACACTAGAGCAAGTACGCAGCGGAATAAAAACAATCGCGAACACAGGTAGTTTTACTTGGTTCGGAGCCTAGGTCGACTCCTACTCCAAGGCCCATGGTCGTTGACCGTTTTCTGCGGGCAATTCTATAAGTGCGCAAAAACAGTTTACAAGAGTTGTACAATTATAGTATAGTAAACTGAAAGAAAATAGCTCTTCGTTACCGACGTCCAGTGTAGTTTGTACTTTGGTGCAGATGGACGTCGTAGGCGCTTGAGTCGTGAGTGGAAGGTTCCCGGAGCAGAGCGCTTTGAGTCGAAGAGCAGGTTGGCGTTGGAAGAAGTGTTGTCCCAAGCCTTGGGGTCGAGGGCTTATTTATAGTCCCTAGGGGCGCCCGGAACGTCGGGGGCGCCCCCCACGTGTCAGCCGATCCGCTTCCGTCTCGGTCAGCTCTGATCCTTAAAACTCGGGATCAGGCTTTGACGGTGGCGCCCGGAACGCTGGGGGCGCCCGGGTTGACCGAGTCTCCTCTTATCCATTGGCTTCGCTGGGTTCTGCTTCGTTAGCTTCAACTGGGGGCGCCTGGGACGCTGGGGGCGCCCGGGAGCATGGGGGCGCTCGGGAGCACGGGGGCGCCCCGCCCATGAGCTGTCGAAGCCTGCCTTTGCTTCTTGTGTTTTGTGTTCACCTTGGGGGCGCCCGGGACACTCCGGGCGCCCTGGTCAGCTGCTGCCTCACTCCTTTGAGGCTCTTGAGCTGCAGACACTCGTTCCTTCGGTCCTGTATCCAGGGTTAGTCCAAAACAACATAAAGCAATAAGATGTTAGTTTATACAGCCTTAGCTGTCTTTGTTCTGACTTTGGGCCTCCATAATGGAGCCCTAGGTCGAACCGACGCCTACTGTTCCCTCGTCGGGGAACGCGTCCTCACCTACTCCTCTCGGGAGAATGTACCTGATGCCAACCGGCTCCTCCGGTTGGACTTTTGCCCAGCAGTCCTTCGCCAGGTGCCTAGCTGTCCTTCGCCAGGTCTTCAGTACCAAGCTGCCCTTCGCTTGGTGCCTAGCAGTCCTTTGCTAGGTCTTTGTATCCTGGCATTCCTTCGCCAGGTGCCTAGCAGTCCTTCGCTAGGGCTTTGTATCCTGGCATTCCCTCGCCAGGTGTCTAGCTGTCATTCGCTAGGTCTTTGTATCCTGGCATTCCTTCGCTAGGTGCCTAGCTGTCCTTCGCTAGGGCTTTGCATCCTGGCATTCCTTCGCCAGGTGCCTAGCTGTCCTTCGCTAGGGCTTTGCCTGCACACTTGGGTAACATGTTAGACAAACAATATACCTTAACTTTTGAACCCTGTTGCCATTATCAAAATACAGGTTTGACTTGGGTGCTTTCTGCACCAACAATCTCCCCCTTTTTGATTTATGGCAACCCAGGTTCAAAAAGTTAAGTTAATCAAAAAATGAATTTTTGTTCCCTCCCCCTGGAAGGAATCTCCCCCTAGATATTTCAAAAATTTGTGGGGTTTTTGAAAATTAAGTTCTAAGTCTAAGATGAATTTAATTTTTTACTTAGAACAATTTTTTCAATAGAACTCTAAAGATATATTTTCCAAAACAAGTTTCGTTGTGCACTTTGGAAAATTTATGGTTAAATACTTAGATAAATTTGAAAAAACTTAAGTTGAGCATAACAAATTTGAGTACTTAGAAAAATTTTGCAAACTTAAGTTTTGAATTACTTAGAGAAATTTTGCAAACTTAAGTTTTGACATACTTAGAGAAATTTTGCAAACTTAAGTTTTTGACATACTTAGAAAGCTTTTGCAAACTTAAGTTTTGAAATACTTAGAAAGCTTTTGCAAACTTAAGTTTTGAAATACTTAGAAAATTTTTGCAAACTTAAGTTTTGAAATACCTAGAAAAATTTCTGCAAACTTAAGTTTTGAAATACTTAGAAAAATTTTGCAAACTTAAGTTTTGACATACTTTTTGAATAAAGGATAGAGTTTGAAATTTTGGAAAAAAAATTTATATAAAAAATTTTAGAAAATTTTAAACTCTCCTTTCCTATCTCTCCCCCTTTGCCATATATCAAAAACAAATAAATATAGCAGAAACAGGATAATTAAATTGCATAAAAATGAAATAATAAATTGCATTATTTTGCTGTACTGACCCAATTCAGGATATGGACTAAACCAAATCAGTTTCTTTTAGGGTCCTGTCTAACCCAATTAGCTACTTACTAACTGCTATTAAACAGTAGTTTTTGCTGGGGTTAGTCAAGTTAAGTGTTCTGTTCAAGTTAGATTTTCTAAACTTGACACTTAACTTGATTACTGTGTAGTTTGTATTTAGTGCCCCAATTACTGCAGATGCACTGACTTAAAGCATTTTGAATTAAGGCAAAGACCTAAGCATCTCAACCCATTCTAGGTTATCAATCAAAAGAACCCTAAGGTGCTTGTGAGATGCTGGCTTCTAAATCTATAGGTGTATGCAGTTCTAGGGTTAGGGCCTAGGCTAAGTCCATTTGCGAAAAAGCCCTAGTTTTGAAGGGGGTATTTTTAAAATAAAACTAAGTCGAAAAATATTAATTTTTTTTAAAACTAAGTAAAATTTGATTTTGAAAACATTTAAATTTTTTTTTAAAAACTAATTTTAAAAACATTTGAAAATTTTAAAGGCTGAAGTAGTAGAAAAACCAAAAAGCAAAGTAAACCTATTCTACCAAACATAATCCTAACTGCCTTCTTAGTGAACTGAACTCAGACTCAGGTAGGGGTTTGGTGAATATGTCAGCTAAGTTAGATTTGGAGTCTACATGCTTAAGGACTATCTCACCCCTGGCTACATGATCTCTTACAAAGTGGTGCTTAACTTCTATGTGTTTAGTTCTGGAATGTTGGATTGGGTTTTTAGTTAGATTAATTGAGCTTATATTGTCAATAAAAACTTGGGTTTGGGTGTAATTGAGCTGAAAGTCCTTAAGAGTGTGCATCATCCATAAAAGTTGTGCTACACACTCTCCTAAGGTAACATACTCAGCTTTAGTTGTGGATAGAGCTACACAGTGTTGTTTTCTGCTGCACCAACTTACTAGACTATTTCCTAATAGTTGGCAGCTTCCACTTGTGCTCTTTCTATCTAATTTACAACCTGCGTAGTCAGAGTCTGAGTATCCTGACAAGTCGAAGGTTGAGGTCCTAGGATACCAAATCCCTACATTTAGGGTGCCCTTGACATATCTTAGTATTCTTTTTAGGGCTACTAAGTGCGTTTCTTAGCACAGGTTTGGTATCTTGCGCACATCCCTACAGCAAAAAGAATATCAGGTTGCTGGCTGTAAGGTACAGTAGACTTTCTATCATACTTCTATAGAGTTTAAGGTCTACTGGTTTACCATCAGGGTCACTGTCTATCTTTATATTAGTGGCCATGGGGGTACTTATGCTTTTAGAGTTATCCATTTTAAATTTCTTTATTAACTCTTTAGCATATTTGGATTGATGGACATAATTTCCATCCCTAGTTTGTTTAATTTGTAATCCTAGGAAAAAGTTAAGCTCACCAACTAAGCTCATTTCAAATTCATTTTCCATTATTTTAACAAATTCTTTTAGAAAGTTTGAGTTGGTGGACCCAAAGATTATGTCATCTACGTAGATTTGGGCAATGAATATATCTTTTCCTAGGGTCTTAATAAATAAGGTTGAGTCAATTTGACCTTGTTTAAACTCTTTTGACGTTAGGTAGGTTGATAGGCATTCATACCATGCCCTAGGTGCTTGTTTTAGTCCATAAAGTGCTTTACTAAGTTTGTAAACATGGTTAGGTCTTTCTATGTCTTCAAACTCAGGGGGTTGTCCTACATAAACTTCTTCTTTAATGAATCCATTTAAGAAGGCTGACTTTACATCCATTTGGTATAGCTTAAATCCTTTATGAGATGCAAAGGCTAATAACATCCTAATAGACTCAAGTCTAGCTACTGGGGCATATGTTTCGTCGTAGTCTAACGCTTCTACTTGGCTGAATCCTTTTGCTACTAAGCGGACTTTGTTTCTGACTATTTCTCCTTGATCATTTAGCTTATTCCTAAAGACCCACTTAGTGTCAATGATGGATTTGCCTTCAGGTTTAGGTATTAGTTCCCAGACTTGGTTTCTCTCAAATTGGGCTAATTCTTCTTGCATAGCTATGATCCAATCAGGATCAGGTAGGGCTTCATCTATAGTCTTAGGTTCTATTTTTGAGATCATTGCTATTTGACTAAGGTTTCTATAGGAGGATCTAGTCCTGACTCGTAGAGTTGGATCACCCACAATTTGATCGGTTGGGTGACTAAGTCTGGGTTTCTTGGATTTTCTAGAACTTGGTTCAGCCTCAGGTCCGGCTGGTCGGTTTGGTTCACTATTTGATTCAACTCTTTGAGCTGGTTCAATTATTGGTTCAATAATTGGTTCATTTGATTCACTAGTTGGTTCAATGGTTAGTTCGTTTATAGGTTCAATTAAGGATTCACCAATTTGTTGATTATCTTCTTGATCAGTGTTTGATGAAGTTAGATTTGGATCTGAATTACTTTCTTCATCAAATATTAGATTGGTTGTTTCTTCGATTTTCTTGGTTTGGTTGTTGTAAACCCTATAGGCTCTACTTGTTGTTGAGTATCCTAAGAAGATGCCTGGGGTTGACTTAGACTGGAATTTTCCTAAGTAGTCTTTGGTGTTTAGGATATGGACTTTGCATCCAAAGACCCTTAGGTAGTGTAGATTTGGGAGTCTAAGGTAATATAGTTCATAGGGTGTTTTGTTGTGTCGCTTGTTAATCAGGACCCTATTTTGGATGTAGCAAGCCGTACTAATTGCTTCTGCCCAATATTGGTTTGCTAAGTTAAATTCATTGATCATTGCCCTAGCGGCTTCCTGTAGTGTTCTATTTTTCCTTTCGACTATCCCATTTTGCTAGGGGGTTCTAGGACACGAAAATTCATGTATGTATCCATTTACCTTACAGAATTCCTCGAACCGTTGATTTTCAAATTCTCCCCCGTGGTCACCCCTAAGTCTTTTGATTTTAGTATCGTTTTGATTTTCAATTAATTTACAGAGTTCATTAAGTAGGTTTAGGGTTTCATCTTTGGTCTTTAGAAACTTAACCCAGGTAAACCTAGAGTAATCATCAACTATTACTAAGCAGTACCGGCTTCCGCTTAGTGACTTGGCTCCATGTGAATCAAATAGGTCAAGGTGCAGGAGCTCAAGTGTGGTTTGAGTTAGATCAGATTGAATTAGTTTGTGATTAGATCTGGTTTGTTTACCTTGATTGCATGATTCACAGATTAGGTTATCATGATTTTTAATCTTGGGAATACCTTTAATTAAGCCAAGTTGGGTGATTTTTGAAATAGTTCTTAGGTTGGTGTGACCTAGTCTCCTATGCCAGAGGTTTGATTGTTCTAACTAGGTTAACATGCATTTAGGTACTAGGGGAAGGTTTATAGTGTAAACATTATTTTTCCTAGTGCTCTTAAGCATGATTTCTGAGTCTTGTACGTTTCTAATCAGGCAGTTAGAATTGTTAAAGGTAACTATATAACCGGAATCACACAACTGACTTATGCTAAGCAAGTTAAAATTGAATTGTTCAACCAAGAGCACTTTCTTAATAATAAAGTCAGATTTGAGTTCAATATTACCTGACCCAATTACCTTGAGTGTAGCATTGTTGCCAAATGCCACAGAGCCTAGGTTCTTGAACTTGAGTTTGGTGAATTTCAATTTATCTCCAGTCATGTGTCTGGAGCAACCGCTATCCAACATTCATTGGTCCAAATCTTTATGTTCCTACACATAAAGAGTTTTGTTGATTTGGATCCAATTAGAATCAGGAATAGCCTAAATTGATTTTCACAGCCTAGTCTGTCTCACCCAAATCTAGGGTTTTCAATCACGTTAGCCTTATAGGTTTTGTGAGACAGGTTTTGATAAAAGAATTTTTGAAAAACATGATTTATTTTAAAAAACTTAATTAATTTTGGAAATAATTGAATATCATTAAAAATTGTTTTAATCTATACATAACTGAGAATTTGTGTTAGATTTAAATTTTACAAAGACTAATTTGAATTTGAATTTCAGAGATTGGCTTCCAGGTCTTGGCGAGGCACTAGGCCTTCTTTGGCCGTAGCCTTATTGGATCATCAACCCTTTCCTTGACAAAGCCTTTCAATGAAATTTCATTTTCAAGATTATTCTTTGAAAAATTCTGGTCTAACTAGTTTGGGTCTTGGATCGGTAGCTTCGGCTAGTTTCACCAGTCTAAAGAGACCAAGTATACTTGACCTTATTAGAATTGGTTTCCCTAAGGTACTATCATCTCACCTCCTCCCAATACTATGTTGTCAATTTTCAGTTAAGTTGGTTTGGTCCTTAAACTAACCATTCCTAGGTCTAAGCATGATAAATTGCAGAAATTAAATAAACAAGCAACCAAGCAAATTGCAAGCAAGAATTGAATTTTATCTAATAATAACTATTGTTTTCAATTTGGCTCCCCCTAGACTATAGCCACGATAATGGTTTGGCAAGATGTGAATCTTGTCCTTGGGGATCCAATATTGGTTTGATCCAGTTTGTTTGTTCAGGCATAGTTTTGGTACCCATGCCTGAACTTTAGGTCTGAACTGGTTCAGTACAGCAAAGTAGGATCTTTGTCGAGACTTGGTTCTATAACCTAGGCCGCATCGACTTAGAACCGATTTATCTTTTCCAAGAATCATGTCAAGATTCTTGGAATCAGAAGTAAATCGTTCTAATGCTGATCTAAGATCTTTAACCTGAATTTTTAGGGAGGAGTTCTCTTTCTCAAGTTTTTCAACTTGAGTAGAGGTTCCTTCTTGATCCTTCTCAGTTAAGGTTTTAGGCTCAGCTCCCTCTTTCAGGAGTTTTATTTCCTGTCAGAGGGATTTGATTCGGAGTTTGACTTTCGCCAAATCCCGAGAAAGATAAGATATTAACTCGTTTAATTGACTTCTAGTAAATCCACTTACCTTGATTTCGCCGTCCTCTGAGAATGTCAGTCTGCCGTCGTCCTGTTCTGATTCTGACTCGGTCTCGACTTCTTCTGAGGCGGTTAGTGCGAGTAGGTTCGATTGTGGGACCTCTTCTTCTTCTTCGGAGGAGGACTCGTCCCACGTTGCTTGAAGTGCCTTCTTCTTCCTTCTATTCTTTTTAGTCTCCTTTAGGTTCGGACACTCTGTCTTGTAGTGACCTTTCTTCTTGCACTCGTAGCAGGTCATGTTGGGCTTGTTCTTTTCGTTTGCGGGTTCAACTGGTTCATCCTGTCTTCTACTGGCTTTTCGTTTGTTGGTTTGGTTCTTTAATTCCTTGTAGTAGTTTCTTGCCAGTCGAACCAGCTTAGGTCTATCTCCTTCTTCGTCTTCTGAGTCTGAGTCTGCGTTAGACTCGGGTTCAGGTTGAGGATTTTTCTTTGTTGTCCTTCCAGTTTTACCTGCAACAAAGGCAATACCTTTCTTGGCCAAATTGCAGTTAGTCTGTTCATGTAATTCTAATTCAGAAAACAATTCATCTAATTTAGCTTTTGAAAGGTCCCTTGAAACCTTGTATGCATCTACCATAGATGCCCACATGGTGTTTCTAGGGAAAGCATTTAATGCGTACCTTATTAGGTCACGGTTTTCTACCTTGTGACCAATGGTGTGTAGACCATTCATTAGTTCTTGAATTCGGGCATGAAGCTGAGCTGCTGTTTCGTTGTCGGCCATTTTGATGGTATACAGCTTGTTCAGGAGCAGATCTCTCTTGCTGATCCGAGTGTCTGATGTTCCTTCATGCAGCTCGATCAGTTTTCCCCACAGCTCCTTGGCACTGTTGAAAGGGCCCACTCGGTTCAGCTCCTCTTTTGTTAAGCCGCATTGAAGGGTCTGGGTCGCCTTTGCATCCGCTTCAATTTTCCGTTTCAGAGCGGTGTCCCACTCTGTGTAAGTCTGAGGTACTCCTTCAGCATTTCTTGGAATCTCCAGTCCGGACTGGATGATTATCCACATGTCCACCTGAGTTTTTAGGTGGACCTCCATTCTGCTCTTCCAGTAGGAGAAGTCTTCTCCACTGAAGAGAGGTGATCTTGCGGTGCTGAAGCCTTCTTGCATGGCCATTTTATCTGAAACGTAAACTAGACAAAAAAAAGGAATATCCCAAGACTTGGTCTTGGATTAGTAGTGCGGGATAAAGGAAAAAATATTTGTCGAGTGGTGTTGCACCAACCTCGATCAACGAGAAGGAATTCGAACGAAAAAAATATTAGAAGAAATTCGAACGAAAAAAATATTAGAAGAAATTCGAACGAAAAAAATATAAAAAAAATCCGATAAATTTTCAAACTGGTGGTTGCACCAAATTTGAACTTCCCACTCTGATACCACTTGTTGGATCGAGAGAAACGATAGAGGGGGGGGTGAATATCGTTAAACGCTTTTCGGATAAACACTAGAGCAAGTACGCAGCGGAATAAAAACAATCACGAACACAGGTAGTTTTACTTGGTTCGGAGCCTAGGTTGACTCCTACTCCAAGGCCCATGGTCGTTGACCATTTTCTGCGGGCAATTCTATAAGTGCGTAAAAACAGTTTACAAGAGTTGTACAATTGTAGTATAGTAAACTGAAAGAAAATAACTCATCGTTACCGACGTCCAGTGTAGTTTGTACTTTGGTGCAGATGGACGTCGTAGGCGCTTGAGTCGTGAGTGGAAGGTTCCCGGAGCAGAGCGCTTTGAGTCGAAGAGCAGGTTGGCGTTGGAAGAAGTGTTGTCCCAAGCCTTGGGGTCGAGGGCCTATTTATAGTCCCTGGGGGGCGCCCCCCCACGTGTCGGCCGATCCGCTTCCGTCTCGATCAGCTCTGATCCCTTAAAACTCGGGATCAGGCTTTGACGAGGGCGCCCGGGTTGACCGGGTCTCCTCTTATCCGTTGGCTTCGCTGGGTTATGCTTCGTTAGCTTCAACTGGGGGCGCCCGGGACGCTGGGGGCTCCCGGGAGCATGGGGGGCGCTCGGGAGCACGGGGGCGCCCCGCCCATGAGCTGTCGAAGCCTGCCTTTGCTTCTTGTGTTTTGTGTTCACCTTGGGGGCGCCCGGGACACTCCGGGCGCCCTGGTCAGCTGCTGCCTCACTCCTTTGAGGCTCTCTGAGCTGCAGACACTCGTTCCTTCGGTCCTGCATCCAGGGTTAGTCCAAAACAACATAAAGCAATAAGATGTTAGTTTATACAACCTTAGCTGTCTTGGTTCTGACTTTGGGCCTCCAAAATGGAGCCCTAGGTCGAACCGAAGCCTACTGTTCCCTCGTCGGAGAACGCGTCCTCACCTACTCCTCTCGGGAGAATGTACCTGATGCCAACCGGCTCCTCCGGTTGGACTTTTGCCCAGCAGTCCTTCGCTAGGTGCCTAGCTGTCCTTCGCCAGGTCTTCAGTACCAAGCTGCCCTTCGCTTGGTGCCTAGCAGTCCTTTGCTAGGTCTTTGTATCCTGACATTCCTTCGCCAGGTGCCTAGCAGTCCTTCGCTAGGGCTTTGTATCCTGGCATTCCCTCGCCAGGTGTCTAGCTTTCCTTCGCTAGGTCTTTGTATCCTGGCATTCCTTCGCCAGGTGCCTAGCTGTCCTTCACTAGGGCTTTGCATCCTGACATTCCTTCGCCAGGTGCCTAGCTGTCCTTCTCTAGGGCTTTGCCTGCACACTTGGGTAACATGTTAGACAAACAATATACCTTAACTTTTGAACCCTGTTGCCATTATCAAAATACATGTTTGACTTGGGTGCTTTCTGCACCAACACTGGTCACGTGTGCATCCTCAAGCTAATGCGATTTTTACCACTATCGTGTTTTTCCCCAAGCGCAGCAAACAACCGTCGAGCCCTATCCTTCCATCGCCTCCATCGCAATCAGGTGCCTGCCAAAGCTCTCCATCGTCCCCGACACAAGCAGGCATCATCGCCGACCTCCTCTGGCCCTCCTCCCCCTCCCCCGACGCAAGCAGGCGCTGACCGAAGCTCTCCATCATCCCCGACGCAAGCAGGCGTCGTTGCCGACCTCCTCTAGCCCTCCTCCCCCTCCCCTGACGCAAGCAAACCCTACGTCCCCCTCTTGCCAAACATTAAAGCCAATTTGTATCCTTTGCTGAGCTTTTTTGAGCTTTAATTTGAACCAAAGCATTCAAATTTCAAAGAAGCACACATTCCTTCTTAGACGTGCTTGCTGTGCGTTTTGCAAGCCTCCAACTCCTAATAATTGAGGTAATTGTTGTCGCTATTTGGTCGTTGTATTTATGGCTCTATAAAGTTGTTGATCTTTGGTTGTTTAAGAGTAACACCATTCAATAATTTTTGTTGACCTGCTTATTGTTGATGCAGTCTGACCTGATTGTTATTTTGATGTTGATATCAATTTATGTTCCATTGAGTGATAGATAAGTTCAAATTAAGTGTACTGGTCAGAGAGGGCTCGGTAGCTCATTCTCTGGACCAGGTTGAGTCGGAGAAGGCTCGGTAGCTCATTCTCTAGATCGGGATGAGTCGGAGAGGGCTCGGTAGCTCGTTCTTTAGACCGGGATAAGTTGGAGAGGGCTCGGGAGCTCGTTCTCCGAGACTAGACTGAGTCAGAGAAGGCAAGGGAGCCTGTTCTCTGGACTCAGGGTCGAAATGATTGGCTGGATCGGTCTGTAGTCCGATTAGGTAGTTGGCACGAACTCTCTTGATAGTAGACCGGTCACAAGACCGATCCAGGATGATTGATCGGTCTGTTGACCGATCCAGAAAGCTTTTGAGGAAACAGAAGGCTTTCTAAACGATCTAGCGAGCGATCAGTAAACATTCTGTGAAGTCTCAGAGAGTTATATGATCGGTTAGTGCGACCGATCAGAATCAAGCTGGACTGATCAGGAGGGACCCTGATCGGTCAGCCACCTGGCTGACTGGTCAGCTGGATCGGTCAGCCACCTGGCTGATCGGTCAGGTTGACCGATCAGGCCTTGGCTGATCGGTCAGTGAGACCGATCAGGTGTCTTGACTCTCTATGCCTTGAACTTCCAGTAAGGTTTGTGATCAGTCTGGTGACCGATCCTTGATCTCTGATCGGTCAGTGAGACTGATTAGAACTTCACTGGATCGATCAGAATGGAGTCTGTTCGGTCAGGAGGGAGTCTGATCAGTTAAGGTGGCCGATCAACCCCTCAGAACTTTAATTCAAATGATTGTCAGAATTCTGATCTGCTTCTGATTTGCTTCTGATTTGCTTTGCTAATAAATCTGTGAGTGTGCAGATGATACCGAGATGTGGTATTCAAATGAAGGAGCAAAGAAGGGTCAATGGAGACTTTCGCTGCGGCTATTTTGTTTGTTATACACTTGCAAGTTTCAACGACGTCTGACCTGTTGCTGCAGCTGAAGAGGATGACTTCAATGAGCTCAGAAGGGGTCAGTGAGTCAGTGGGTGACAACGCCGTGGGTCAGTGAGTGACGAAGCCTATAAGTGTGGTGCAGAAGAAAAGCTTAAGAAGATGATGGCGAAGTAGAGAAGGAAAAAACAACAACGAAGCAACTAACAGAGGGAACTAACTGTGAAGTGTGGTTGTTGAGTTGTTGTTGGTGTTCTCTGCGTAGTCTTCTTGATCTTTTGATTTCTGCTAGTGCTTGTGCTTGCATCTGTTCTGTAAGCTTCTTCTCGAGTCTCTTGTACTTCATCTGATATATTTCTGAGACGCTTGTGGAGAGGTTACTCCACCGAGAAGGAGAAAGTGATTATCCGGATTCACTCCGAGGCTTGATCTGCCGACGCTCAAGGGATCACCCACCTCACGGGCACGCCAAGGAGTAGTGGCAAGTTATCTCCGAACCTTGTAAATCTCCTGTGTTAGTGACTGTTCTGTTTTCTTTCTGTTTTGTTTTTACGCTGCTAACCTGATCACAGGAAGATCGAAAGAAAATTTTTAGTGGGTGGCTATTCACACCCCCCTCTCTAGTCATCCCAGATCCAACAAGTGGTATCAGAGTTTGGGCTCTTGCAATCAGATTAACACCCTAATAGCAAAAGATGACTTTGAGAGGAGAAGGTTTCAACACCAACAGACTAACTTTCTTTGATGGAGCAGACTTCCAGTATTGGAGATCAAGAATGGAGTACTATCTGAAAACCGACATTGGCATGTGGTTTTCAGTCAAGGAGGGATTCACTCCTCCAAAGGATGCTGAGGGCAAGGAGCTCGAGTCATCAAGGTGGTCAGCCGATCAAACCAGAAAAGGTGAGGCTGATGCTAAGGCAGTGGTCACCTTGCAGTGTGGGATGACCAAGGAGCCACTCATCAAGGTTGGTCCTTTCTCATGTGCCAAAGATCTATGGAACAAGCTCATAGAGCTACACGAAGACACTCGAGACTCCCGGATAGCAAAGAGGGATCTCTTCCTCAACCAACTCCAGAACCTCTCTATGAAAGAAAGTGAAACTGTAAGTGAGCTTCATGGTTGGTTCAAGGAGATCCTCAATGGCTTGCACTCGATCGATGAGAAGGTCGAGAATCGTGACCTTGTAAGGTATGTATTCAAGTCTTTTCCTAGGAATGCCTTGTGGTCATCCATGGTGGATGCCTATAAGGTATCTAAGGATCTTTCCATTGTAAAGTTAGATGATTTCTTTTATGAAATGGAGCTACATGAACATGCTAACAAAGGCCCAAAAGAGAAGGGTATTGCTCTTGTAGCAGGAAACAAGGCAAAGAAGAAGAAAGAAAAGAAGAAGGAGAAGGATGTCTCATCTTCTTCATCCGAATCCGATGAGGACGGGAGCGAGTCTTCATCAACTGAGATGGCCAACATTGTGAGAAGGATGATGAGGAAGAGTCGACGCTATAAGAGGAAAGGTAAAACAATTGAAAATAAGGTTGATAAATCTAATATCACTTGTTATGAATGTAGCAAGATGGGGCACTATAAAAATGAGTGTCCAAAACTCTAAGAAGAAGGAGGAAAGGGCAAAGAAAAAGAAGGCCTTGAAGGCCACATGGGATGAGTCCTCACCTAGCTCATCCGAGGAGGAGAAGGAGGAGAAGAGCACCCGTCACATGGCTCTTATGGCCTTAGAAGACTCGCACATGGAGAGTGGTGGCGATCAAGTGATCATTCAACCGCGGCTTCATCATCTTCGGATGATGAAGAGGTAATCTCTCCGAACTCGATAAGTGTTATAGAACTATTGCTTGTTTAACTACTTTGCTTAAGAAATCTAAGGACAAGGTAAAGTCCTTAAAACTAGAAGTAGAACAATTGAAAACCTCTAAGAATGATGATATTGATGATTTGCATGTTGAGGTACTTGAGGATGAAAATAAGGCCTTGAAGAGTGAAGTTGAAAAACTCAAGAATCTTCTTGGGAAATTTTCAAATAGCTTTAATACCTTGGACATGATCCTCAACTCTCAAAGAGCGGTCTACAACAAGGCCGGTATAGGTTACCGACCTAAGGAACCTAATTTTGTGTCATTGATATCTAGAACCCAATTTAAATCATTAAATGTTTCTAGGATTCAAGGACTTAGGAAGAAAATGACCAAGGCATGGGTCCCAAAGACTTGTATTGTAGGTGCATTAGGTCCCAAAGTTTGGGTACCTAAATCATCCATCTTTCGTGTTGTGTAGGCATTGATTGAGGGGGAGCATCTATCAACATAGTTTGTTGATAGTGGGTGCTCCAAACACATGATGGGGGATAGATCATTATTCACTACCCTACAAAGCAAAAGTAGAGGTAATGCTTCATTTGGTAACAATGGTAGTCTCAAGGTTATAGGAATAGGTGACATTCAAATATCTGAATGTCTTAGGATCAAGAATGCCCTCCTAGTCAAGGGGATGACCTTCTATCTCCTAAGTGTCAGTCAATTGTGTGATGCGGGATACACAATTGAGTTTCACCCAAGTCAGTGTCTAGTTAGACACAATGACACACATGACACAATACTAGTAGGTACAAGAGTAGACAATATTTATCAAGCTACTAATATTTCTGTTAAGTATTTCATGTCAAGAGAAGAAGAGTCTTGGCTTTGGCATCGGAGGTTGGCTCACGTGAACATGAAGAACATCCGAAAATTGGCCAACAAGGGACTTGTACGAGGCTTACCGAGCATCAAGTACGAAAAGGAAAAATTATGTGATGCATGTCAAATGGGTAAGCAAACAAAAACGTCTCATAAAGGTAAAAGCGTTGTAAGTACTTCTACTGCTTTAGATTTATTGCATATGGACTTATTTGATTGCAGTACTATAGTTTCATTGAATGGTAGTAGATATTGCTTTGTGATTGTTGATGATTATACTGGATATACTTGGACTTATTTTCTAAAACATAAGGATCAAACCTTAGATATTTTTATTTCTTTTTGTAGAAGAATTGAAAATGAAAAATCTACAACAATCAAAATCATTAGGAGTGATCATGGAGGCGAATTTCAAAACCATAGGTTTTTAGATTTTTGTCAAGAGAAAGGATATAGACATGAGTTCTCTACTCCTAGAACACCACAGCAAAATGGTGTTGTAGAGAGGAAGAGCCGAGTTCTACAAGAGGATGCACGAAGCATGCTTAATGAGTACTCCTTACCGAGCTACTTATGGGTTGAAGCTATAAACACAGCTTGCTATGTGCAAAATCGAGTCCTTATCCATAAGTTTTTAGGAAAGACTCCACATGAACTTTGGTTTGGAAGACCTCCTACAGTTAAACATCTTCAGGTGTTTGGGTGTAAGGTGTTCATTCTAAACACCAAGGATCACCTTGGAAAGTTCACAACAAAAGTTGATGAAGGGATATTGGTCGGGTATTCTCTTGTCAGCAAAGCTTACCGAGTCTACAACAAGAAGTATAAATTAGTTGAAGAATTTTCTGATGTTGTATTTGAGGAAATCCCAAAGTAATTGATCATTCAGGAGATGTAGAAGGAGTTCAATTTGAACTTAGGAGATTAGGATTGGATGAAAGTCCAAGTATTGAAGATGTTACAGATGAGTCTGATGATAGTGAGCCTAGACTACATGGAGCTCAGCCTGAACCTGAGTCTGAGCCTGTGTCTAGTGAAACCATCCAAGAAGCACCTCTAGCACCAAGGCAAACTAGGTTAGCCTCTTGTCATCCCCAAGATCAAATTGTTGGAGATATCCATCATGGGGTTAGAAATAGATCATTCTTTAGGAATGAGGCTAATGAGGTTGCCTTGATCTCTGAAATTGAACCTAGAATAGTTGACGAGGCATTGCATGATCTCGATTGGATTATCCCTATGCAAGATGAGTTAGGTCAATTTGAGAGAAGCCAAGTTTGGGACTTAGTTCCTAGACCTGAAAAGACCACAATTATTGGAACTAAATGGGTCTTCAAGAACAAATTGAACCATAAGGGAGAAATCGTAAGAAACTAGGCATGCTTACTAGCCAAGGGCTATAGTCAAGTTGAAGGCCTTGATTACGATGAGATATATGCTCCCGTGGCACGATTGGAGTCCATCGATTGATGCTTGCATTTGCAGCACATAGAGGTTTCAAACTCTATCAAATGGATGTGAAATCGGCCTTCTTAAATTGGTTCATTAAAGAAGAGGTCTATGTTGAACATCCATCAGGGTTTGAAAATTTTGAATTTCCAAACCACGTGTTTAAGCTAAAGAAGGCTCTTTATAGGCTAAAACAAGTACCTCGAGCTTGGTATGAGCAGTTGTCAACATTTTTTTATTGAAAAAGGCTTCGTGAGAGGTCAAATAGACCCTACACTATTTCTACGTAGAGATGGTGATAATATTTTTGTAGCCCAAGTATATGTCGATGACATAATTTGTGGCTCCAACAACAAGGGCTATTTGAATGAGTTCATTGAGCACATGGAGAGTGAGCTTGAGATGAGTCTAGTGGGAGAATTGACTTTCTTCCTTGGACTTGAAATCAAAAAAACAAGAGACGGAATTCATGTGTATTAATGCAAATACACTCAAGAGATGCTCAAGAAATTCAAAATGAGTGACTCAAAGGAGGTAACCACTCCCATGGCCACTAACACGCGATTAGATAATGATGAGAGTGGGAAGCCAGTTGATTTGACCCTATATAGAAGCATGATAGGTAGTTTGCTATACCTCACAGCAAGTCGCCCATATATTCTTTTTGCTGTGGGTATGTGCCAAGGAATCTCATTTAATAGCTGTTAAGAGGATCTTGAGATACTTTAAAGGCACAATTGGAGTTGGTCTATGGTACCCCCATACAGAGTCTTTTGATTTGATAGGTTATACCGATTCCTACTATGCTGGGTGCAAGTTGGATCAGAAAAGCATAAGTGGGGGTTGCCAATTTTTAGGATCACCATTGGTGAGTTGGTCAAGTCGGAAGCAACATTATGTTGCTCTCTCCATGACCGAGGCGGAGTATATTGCCATGGGAGAGAGTGTATCACAATTGTTATGGATGATACACACTTTAGAGGACTATGGATTATCTTACAAGGGTGAGCAAGTGTTGTGTGACAACATAAGCACCATAAACCTTACAAAAATCCAGTCCACCATTCAAGGACCAAATACATTGAAGTGCGTCATCACTTCATTAGAGATCATGTTGCTAAAGGAGATATTGTACTCTCACATGTAGAGTCAAAATCTAATCTAGCGGACATTTTTACTAAACCATTCCCCGAAAATGAATTTAGTTTCTTAAGGAGGGAGTTAGGAATGTGTAGGATCCTTTCCGGTATGCTAGAGGGGGGGTGAATAGTATTTCTTCGATTCTATTCACCTACATTGTTAGTTGCGCAGCGGAAATACAAATAAAATAAAAACTAACAATAGTAAACAATGCTAACAAACCAGATTTACTTGGTATCCACCCCGGACGGGTGACTAATCCAAGAATCCGTCGGTGGATCACACCTCGGATAACCTCCTGCTAACTCTTGTCGCTCCTTGTGGGTGGAGAAACCTCACCACAGCACCAAGCACACTCTGAGCATAAAGAGACTACTAACAAGCCTTAACCAAGCTTGTTTCGTCAAGAGAAGAAAGTAGGAAACGAGCTCCTTTAAATAGGGCTTGAGTCTGAAACAACCGCTACCAATCAACTGCCCCTGGGGCAATCGACTGGTCCCACTCAGATTCGACCGTTACAGTACAACGTTCGAATCCAGCCAGCTGTTCCAGTCGACACCAGTCGACTTCCCCTGGGCCAGTCGACTGGTCCAAACCTAAGCTTAGGGTTTCACTCCCTGAGTACATTCACTCTGCACTCGAACCCTCTTGGCTTAGCCCCTGAGTACAAACACTCATACTCATGTAACGCCCCAAAATTCCCATTTTTAGTTCTTAAAGTCCTTAGAATTATTTAAAAAAGGTTTAGAAATATTCTAGATATTTTAAGGGATTTTTAGAATATTTTTATGGAATTTTCCGAGTCCGTTTAGTATATAAAAAAAAGAAAAACATTTAAGGGCAGCCGGGGGTTCGAACCCGCGACCACCAGGAGACTAGGAGCGTGCGCGACCGGCTGGGCTAGGGTATCAAGCACAGCAAAGGATGGAGAGAAATATATTTAAGGTGTAGTTAGGTTAATCCGCCCCATAAGTATAAATAGGTAATTAAAGAGAGAAGTTTTATTTCTCTCCTCTCCAAACCCTCACGCCGACCTCTCCTCTCTTGGGCGAAACAACACCAAGCTCTAGGGGCCGGCCAAGGCTCTCCTCCAAGAGATCTTCCAATATTCGGAATCCCCGCGACGAGAGGAACGCGTAGGCGCGAAGAATTCTCCGAGATCTCAAGTTTCTCCCGAGCCCTAGACGTCAATCTTGGTTGTAAGTCCAAGATATCAATGTAAGTACTGCTCACCTGTGGTAAGAGGCGGTTTTCCGCGAGTTTTTCCCGTTAGAAAGTTAAAAATGCAATTTTTACCTTAGTTTATAATTTTGCATGTGAGATTAGTTGTTGTATGCTTATGTATAAGTTTAATTAAATACCCTAAATGAGTTTAGGGTCTAAGAAAGTTATGAGAAAAGAAAAGAGAAGATAAAGATAAGAAAAGAAAAGGCCAAGGCCTTAAGAAATCCCCAAAAGTCAAGACTTAGGGATTTTAGCACGCAAGGTGCTCGAGAAAATGCCAAGGCATTTACAGATGAGAAAGAAAAGAAAGAAAAGCTATTTTATTTTCTAAGGCCAGTACCCGGCGTCCAAGGGCGTCGTTAAAGAAATCCAGGTGTCTAATTCCAAGGTCTTGGCCCTGGTAGACCAAGGTCTGCTCTATTAGGATTGGTGGCTCGCTACCCCAACCTTTTAGGGAACGCGCATGAGATGGTACTTACGTCTTCAGTGGATCCAAGTTATTATTATTTTCAAGTATATGCTTTAGCAAAGTTTCTAAAGTTTAAAGAGTTTTCAAAAAAGTTAAAAAATAGCTAAAGTTTCAAGTTGAGCCAAGAAAAGTAAATTGAGATTTATTATTGCTTGAGTATGCATGTTTTGAGTTATACATGTTCTTAGTTTTCTTTCAAGCATATAAGTATCTCATATGATTTTCATGTTGATCAAGAAGCATGTTTGCACATTTCGAGATTTTGTGAGCTAGATAGTACTTACTAAGCTTTTTGCTTACTAGTTGCATTTCCTCTTACTGCAGATAAAGGTAAAGGCAAGCAATTCTGAAGGAAGGCGACGAGGCGGTGCTGAGTAAAGTGTGTGTGGTGGCTGATTTTGGAGAGATCCTTGAGACGAGACAATTTAGTTATTTGAATTACAATGTTTTAGTTTATTCAAATTTCAAGTTCTTGCTTTATAGAGTTTAGCGAACATTTAAGCTTTGGATAGTTTTACATGCTCAATTTCTTAGAGTAAAGATTCCATGTCATTTCATTTAGCATACATATCCTTATGATTGCATTGGATGAGTAGAAGTGTGAGTAGTTTGAAATATTGATACTTTGTTAGAGAAATAGATGCATGTGCCAAGATAGTATTAATTTCCCTTTGAATCAAGTTTTTATTTCTTAAGTATGTTTAGAAAAGTTGCTTTCTCATTTGATAATGCCTTAGGGATGTTTCAGAATTTTGTGTGATGAGTTTCAATGGTTAGAAGTTAAGTTTGGTACAAACTCTAGCTTAAAGTCTATGTAGATTTTTCATAACTTGCTAAATTCCGCAAAAGTCCTAATTTCAAGTTTATGGATTCGTTTTGATTGGCTAAATTGTTTAGAAAACTGGTATGGAGTATAGAAATGGTGTCATGATTTTATATGGCTCGAAAGTATAGGTTTGGTGGAGTTTTGAAACAAGGCTTCGAATCTGGAAAACAGGTTTCAGACTTATCAGTCGACTGGTACAGTATCAGTCGACTGATACCCGTAAGCTGAGTTGGGCGAGGCAAGTTTCAATAAGTATTTTTTTTTTACGAGTTTTTGAGAAAGAAAGTGTGACATGGTATCATGCATGACTATTTAAGTTAGAATATCATTCTTAGATAGATTAAAAAGAAAAAAGAAAAAGATTTCCGCATTTTTAGTCGTGCATTAGAGTCGAGAAGTAGACAAAAGTAACGATCCGTCTAAGGCAGGAGAAGGCGGGTCGCTACAGGTGGTATCAGAGCAGTTCCCATTCTTCAGCATCACACACACATCAGCATCAACCTTGCCGTCTTCAAGTAAGAAAGTTTTAAGTTTCAGTTTTTCTATTGCTCCTTTACTTAATTGCAGTATAGAGAAATGCTTAAGTACTTACTCATATGTGCATAGAACAAGGAAGCATGTTTAATACCTTAGTATCACGGAATCATGTTTAATCCCTAGAATGGATATTAGAGAAATGCTTAAGTACTTACTTGATTTACCCAAAAGTAAGTTTTGGAATTATGGCACGCAAGGTGCTTGATAAAAGTTTTGAGTAAGACCAAGGTCTTACTAAGCCCTAGAACGAGTTCTAGGACTAAGAAATGAGATAAGAATCAAGACCAAGGTCTTGTTATATCCTAAAGCAAGTTTGGGAACATTACCATTAAGTATTAAGTTATACATTTGAGGACGTCCTAGAAAGGCCCAAAACGAGGAGCAAGCTCCTAGAGGGCAAGAGGCAATAGAGTCAATACCCCCACCAAATCTCTTAGACGTGGTGGCTCAGTTACAGAGACAGTTAGCAGAACAACAGCAAGTTATTGCCACTAGGATGGCTAACCAGCAGGTCGTTATTATTACCTTGCCGGTGGCGAATGTAGTGGCACCAGTTGTGATCGAAGACCCATCGATTACATCTGTAGTCCGGCAAGGAGAGTAAGGCAAGAAGCATACCTCATTCAGTAGAAGAAACTGAAGCCAGGGAATTTCCCAGGCACAAGTAAACCATGGGATGCTTAAGCATGGTTCAAAACGTTGGAAAGAATAGTAGGGCTACTGGACTGGCATGAGGTAGAGAAGATAAAGTGTGTATCTTTCTGCCTTACGGGAGATGCTAGAATATAGTGGAGAGATCAAGGCCAAGAGAAATGTCAGCCAGATGCATGGGCCGACTGCGGGACTGAGTTCTCGAAGAACACTTTCACATGCAAGTAACCAACAAACATTATGATGAATTCACGGAGTTCAGACAAGGAGAACTATCCGTGGATGAAGCAGTGAAGATGTTTAAGCGGTTAGCTCATCTGTGCCCAGAGCTAGTTAGCACAGAAAAAGAGATAGTTAGGCTAATGCTCAAGATGTTAAGGCCTGAGATAGCGTTAAAGGGGGCTAGCGGTGTTAAGAGGCTGCAAACCTTCGAAGAACTAATAAGTAGTGCTTTGATCACTGAGCACTACTTAAACAGTATAAAGGCCACCAGGAAGGTTGAACGATGAAGTTGTTAACAACCTTACCGTCAGGGGAAGTAATGGCCTCTACTGAGAGGCTAAGGGCAGTATCAATCTAGATTTCCAACCGAGAGCTCTACAGTGACTTGGTAGTCCTTGAGATGAAGGATTACGATGTCATTTTAGGAATGGACTTCTTGAGCAAGTATAATGCTTCTATAGACTGCCGCAAGAGAAAAGTCAAGTTCACACCAGAAGCAGAACCTTCATTTGAGTTTATTGGAGACCCAAGGAGAAAGATAAATAGGTTCCTATCTACCTTACAAGCTCAGAGAGTGTTAGAGAAGGGGGTGCTCTGGTTTTCTAGCTCATATAGTGGATGCAAGTCAAGGAGAAGGATTGAAGAGAGAAGAAGTGAGGGTAGTCTGTGACTATCCTGAGGTGTTTCCTGAAGAGTTACCAGGACTCCCTCCCAATCGGGAAATTGAGTTTGAAATTGAGTTGGCCCCAGGAACCAACCCAATTTCGAAGGCACCTTATCGCATGACATCAGCAGAACTAAAAGAATTACAAGAACAATTGCAAGAGCTGCTTGACAAGGGTTTCATCCGCCCTAGTCATTCACCTTGGGGAGCTCCTGTACTGTTTGTCAAGAAGAAAGATGGATCTATGTGAATGTGCATAGATTATCGAGCTTTGAATAAGGTAACCATCAAGAACAGATATCCTTTGCCAAGGATAGATGATTTATTTGATTAGCTGAAGGGAGCCACAGTGTTCTCCAAGATAGATCTGCGATCAGGTTACCATCAGCTCAGAGTGAAGGAGAGTGATGTGCCAAGGACTGCTTTCAGTACAAGATATGGGCACTATGAGTTTGTGGTCATGCCCTTTGGAGTGACAAACGCCCCTGCGACGTTTATGCATCTAATGAATAGAGTGTTCAAGGACTTTCTGGACAAGTTCGTCATTGTCTTCATTGATGATATCCTAGTGTATTCAAAGACTCGGAAAGAACATGAAGAACACCTGAAGATAGTGTTGCAAACCTTACACCAGAAGGAGTTGTACGCCAAATTCTCAAAGTGTGAGTTTTGGCTTGATCAGGTGGCCTTCCTAGGCCACATTATTCCAAGGAAGGTATTATGTAGACCCAGCCAAGATTGAAGCAGTTAGTAACTGGAGTCAACCCAAGAATGCCAGTGAAATCAGAAGCTTCTTAGGCCTGGCAGGATATTACAGAAAATTTGTGGAGGACTTTTCCAGAATAGCCTCTCCTCTCACAGCCCTGACCAGAAAGAACCAGAAGTTTGAGTGGTCAGATAAATGCGAGCACAGCTTCCTAGAACTGAAGAAAAGATTGACTAGTGCTCCCATCCTGACTGTTCCAGAGAGTGACAAGGCTTTTGACATCTACAGTGATGCATCCAAGATGGGCCTTGGAGCTGTCCTCATGCAAGACGGTAAAGTAATAGCATATGCCTCCAGACAACTCAAGGACTATGAGAAGAATTACCCTACCCACGACCTTGAGCTAGCAGCTGTGGTTTTTGCACTGAAGCTCTGGAGACACTACCTGTATGGAGTGCAGTGCAGGATCTTCACAGACCTCAGAGTTTGAAGTACTTCTTCACTCAGAAGGATCTGAATATGAGGCAGCGCAGGTGGCTAGAGTTGGTCAAAGACTATGACTGTGAAATCCTCTACCACCCAGGTAAAGCTAATAAAGTGGCAGATGCACTGAGCAGGAAATCCTGCGCAGCACTGATGTCCCTATCATCACTGTCCCTACCACTTCAGAAAGAAATAAAGGATTTTGGAGTCGAGGTAATAATTGGGCAACTTTCTGCATTGACTCTAGAGTCAACCCTGCTTGTGGATATACAAGAAAGCAAAGTCAAGACCCAGAAATCCAGAAGATCAAGCAGGGATCCAAGGGCAGAAAATTCAGAGTTTCGAGTATCAGATAGTGGCATCCTCTATCTTGGAGACCGCCTTTGCGTCCCCAATGATGAGGAACTAAGAAAGAATATTTTAGAAGAAGCCCACAGTACCCCGTACTCTATGCATCCTGGTTCTACCAAGATGTACCAAGATTTAAAGAAAAGGTTCTGGTGGTCTGGACTCAAGCGAGACGTGGCCAGATATATCAGTACCTGCTTGACCTGCCAGAGAGTCAAAGCAGAACACCAGAGACCAGGAGGAGTTCTACAGCCACTTCCCATTCCAGAGTGGAAGTGGGAAGAAATATCCATGGACTTTATCACAGGTCTTCCAAGAACCACCCATGGACACGATGCAATTTGGGTGATAGTGGACAGATTGACCAAGTCTGCCCACTTCCTAGCCATCAAGTTATCGCATTCGGTAGAGCAGTTAGCACAGCTGTACGTGAAAGAAGTAATCAGGCTTCACGGAGTTCCGAAGTCGATCGTTTCTGACAGAGATGGGCGGTTCATCTCCCATTTTTGGAGGTGTGTTCAGGACGCCCTAGGCACCAGACTTCAGTTCAGCACAGCTTTCCATCCCCAGACAGATGGACAAACAGAGAGAGTAAATCAGATTTTAGAAGACATGCTCAGGGCTTGTGCATTGGACTTTAAAGGTAGTTGGTGAAATTTCTGTGCTTAGCTGAGTTTGCCTACAACAATAGCTATCAGGCCACCATCAGGATGGCACCTTATGAGGCATTGTATGGCAGGAAATGCAGATCACCCATATGTTGGCAAGAAGCTGGTGAGAAGAAAGAGATGGAGTCAGGACTAGGCAGCCAGACTGAGCTTATAGATGAGACCCTCAGGCTATCCAGACGATCCGCCAGAGGATTGAGACTGCCCAGAGTAGACAGAAAAGTTATGCTGACACACGCCGTAGGCCACTTGAATTCCAAGTTGGAGATTCAGTATTTCTCAAGGTCGCTCCATGAAGGGAGTGGTGAGATTTGGCAAGAAGGGCAAGCTAAGTCCTCGCTACATAGGACCCTACAAGATCATAAAGAGGGTTGGTAAGGTAGCATATGAGCTGGACCTACCAGAGGATATGTCAGCTATCCACAGTACCTTTCATGTCTCTATGCTAAAGAAGTGTATTCACGACCCTAGCCAAGTGATTCAGCCTCAGTCAGTACAGATCCAAGAAGATCTTAGTTATGAGAGCAGACCGACACAGATAGTGGACAAAGCAGTTAAAAGATTAAGAACAAAGAAGTGCCACTAGTGAAGGTCATCTGGCAGAATCAAAAGCATGAAGAGGCTACTTGGGAACGTGAGGACAGCATGAGAGAGAGATATCCAGAATTATTCTAAGTTCGAGGACGAACTTTTCATAAGGTATGGGGGATTGTAACGCCCCAAAATTCCCATTTTTAGTTCTTAAAGTCCTTAGAATTATTTAAAAAAGGTTTAGAAATATTCTAGATATTTTTAGGGATTTTTAGAATATTTTTATGGAATTTTCCGAGTCCGTTTAGTATATAAAAAAAAGAAAAACATTTAAGGGCAGCCGGGGGTTCGAACCCGCGACCACCAGGAGACTAGGAGCGCGCGCAACCGGCTGGGCTAGGGTATCAAGCACAGCAAAGGATGGAGAGAAATATATTTAAGGTGTAGTTAAGTTAATCCGCCCCATAAGTATAAATAGGTAATTAAAGAGAGAAGTTTTATTTCTCTCCTCTCCAAACCCTCACGCCGACCTCTCCTCTCTTGGGCGAAACAACACCAAGCTCTAGGGGGCCGGCCAAGGCTCTCCTCCAAGAGATCTTCCAATATTCGGAATCCCCGCGACGAGAGGAACGCGTAGGCGCGAAGAATTCTCCGAGATNATTTAGCTACTTACTAACTGTTATAACAGTAGTTTTTGCTAGGGTTAGTCAAGTTAAGTGTTTCTGTTCAAGTTAGATTTTCTAAACTTGACACTTAACTTGATTGCTGTGTAAGTTGTATTTAGTGCCCCAATTACTGCAGATGCACTGACTTAAAGCATCTTGAATTAAGGCAAAGACCTAAGCATCTCAACCCTTTCTAGGTTATCAATCAAAAGTACCCTAAGGTGCTTGTGAGATGCTGGCTTCTAAGTCTATAGGTGCATGCAGTTCTAGGGTTAGGGCCTAGGCTAAGTCCATTTTCGAAAAAGCCCTAGTTTTGAAAAGGGGTAGTTTTGAAAAAAATAAAACTAAGTCGAAAAATGAAAACTGATTTTGAAATTAAGTAAAGCAGTTTTTCAAATTCTATTTTAGAAAAATTTTTAAATCAAGTAGAACAGTAAAAAAAATGTAGTTAATCTATTCTACTGAACACAATCCTAACTGCCTTCTTAGTGAACTGAACTCAGATTCAGGTAAGGGTTTTGTGAATATATCAGCTAAGTTGGATTTAGAGTCAATATGCTTAAGTACTATTTCACCCCTGGCTACATGGTCTCTTACAAAATGATGTTTGACTTCTATATGTTTGGTTCTTGAATGTTGGATTGGGTTCTTAGTTAAATTAATTGAACTTATATTGTCAATAAATACTTGAGTTTGGGTGTAGTTGAGCTGGAAGTCCTTTAGTGTATGCATCATCCACAAAAGTTGAGCTACACACTCTCCTAAGGCCACATACTCAGCTTCAGTTGTGGATAGAGCTACACAGTGTTGTTTTCTGCTGCACCAACTAACTAGACTCTGTCCTAACAGTTGGCAGCTTCCACTTGTGCTCTTTCTATCTAATTTACATCCAGCATAATCAGAATCTGAGTATCCTGTCAAATCAAAAGTTGAGGTCCTAGGATACCAAATTCCTACATTTAGGGTGCCCTTTACATATCTTAGTATTCTTTTTAGGGCTGCTAAGTGTGTTTCCTTAGCACAGGTTTGGTACCTAGCACACATCCCTACAGCAAAAGAATGTCAGGTCTACTGGCTGTAAGGTACAGTAGGCTACCTACCATACTCCTATAGAGTTTGGGGTCCACTGGTTTACCATCAGGGTCACTATCTATTTTTACATTAGTGGCCATGGGGGTACTTATACTTTTAGAGTTATCCATTTTAAATTTCTTTATCAATTCTTTAGCATACTTAAATTGATGAACGTAGTTTCCATCCTTAGTTTGTTTAATTTGTAAGCCTAGGAAAAAGTTAAGCTCACCAACTAAGCTCATTTCAAATTCATTTTCCATTATTTTGACAAACTCTTTTAGGAAGTTTGTGTTGGTGGATCCAAAAATTATGTCATCTACGTAAATTTGGGCAATGAATATATCTTTTCCTAGGGTTTTAATAAATAGAGTTGAGTCAATTTGGCCTTGTTTGAATTCTTTAGAAGTTAAGTAGGTTGATAAACGTTCATACCAGGCCCTAGGTGCTTGTTTTAACCCATATAAGGCTTTAGTTAGTTTGTAAACGTGGTTAGGTTTGTCTAAGTCCTCAAACCCTGGGGGTTGTCCTACATAAACTTCTTCTTTAATGAATCCATTTAAGAAGGCTGACTTTACATCCATTTGATATAACTTAAATCCTTTATGGGATGCAAAGGCTAACAACATTCTAATGGACTCAAGTCTAGCTACTGGGGCATATGTTTCATCGTAGTCTAATCCCTCTACTTGGCTGAAACCCTTTGCTACTAAGCGGGCTTTATTTCTGACTATTTCTCCTTGATCATTCAGCTTATTCCTAAAGACCCACTTAGTGTCAATGATGGATTTGCCCTCAGGTTTAGGTACTAATTCCCAGACTTGGTTTCTCACAAATTGAGCTAGTTCTTCTTGCATCGCTATGATCCAATCAGGATCAGGTAGGGCTTCCTCTATAGTTTTGGGTTCAATTTTTTATATCATAGCTATTTGACTAAGGTTTCTATAGGAGGACCTAGTCCTGACTCCTAGAGTTGGATCACCCACAATTTGATCGGTTGGGTGAGTAAGTCTAGGTTTCTTTGTCTTTCTAGAGCTTGGTTCAGCCTCAGGTCCGGCTGGTCGGTTTGGTTCACTATTTGATTCGACTCTTTGGGCTGGTTCATTTGTTGGTTCGATTCTTGGTTCAGTTGATTCATTAATTGGTTCAATGGTTAGTTCGTTTAAGGGTTCAATTAATGGTTCAATAATTTGTTCATTATTTTCTTGGTCAGAGTTTGATGAAATTGGGTCTGGATTATTAGATGTTGAATTGATTTCTTCATCAAAAATTAAGTTTGTTGTTTCTTCAATTTTCTTAGTTTGTTTGTTGTAAACTCTATAGGCTCTACTTGTGGTTGAATACCCTAGGAAAATACCTGGGTTTGACTTGGATTGAAATTTTCCTAAATAGTCTTTGGTGTTTAGGATATGGACTTTGCACCAAAGACCCTTAGGTAATGTAGGTTTGGGAGTCTATGGTAGTACAGTTCATAGGGGGTTTTGTTGTGTCGCTTGTTAATCAAAACCCTATTTTGGATATAACAAGCCGTACTAGTTGCTTCTGCCCAAAATTGGTTTGCTAGTTAAATTCGTTGAGCATAGCCCTAGCGGCTTCTTGTAATGTTCTATTCCTTCGCTCGACAATCCCATTTTGTTGGGGAGTTCTAGGACATGAAAATTCATGTAATACCCATTTACCTTACAGAAATTCCTCAAACCGTTGATTCTCAAACTCTCCCCCGTGTCACTCCTAAGTCTTTTAATTTTAGTGTCGTTTTGATTTTCAATTAGTTACAGAATTCAATAAATAGGTTTAGGGTTTCATCTTTAGTTTTTAGGAACCTACCCAGGTAAACCTAGAGTAATCATCAACTATTACTAAGCAGTATCGATTCCCGCTTAGTGACTTGGCTCCATGTGAATCAAATAGGTCAAGGTGCAGGAGCTCAAGTGTGGTTTGAGTTAAATTAGACTGGATTAGTTTGTGATTGGATTTGGTTTGTTTACCTTGATTACATGATTCACATATTAGATTTTCATTATTTTTGATTTGGGGATACTTTTGATTAAGCCAAGTTGGGTAATTTTTGAGTAGTTCTCAAATTGGTATGACCTAATCTCCTATGCCAGAGGTTTGATTGTTCTAATTGTGTTAACATACATTGGGTATAAGGGAAAGATTTATGTGTATACATTATTTTTCCTAGTGCCCTTAAGTATGATTTCTGAGTCTTGTTCATTTTCTAATCAGGCAGTTAGAATTGTTGAAAGTAACTATATAACCAGAATCACATAACTGACTTATGCTAAGCAAGTTAAATTAAAGTTTTCAACCAATAGAACTTTCTTAATAATGAAATCAGATTTAAGCTCAATATTACCTGACCCAATTACTTGAGTATAGCATTATTGCCAAATGCCACTGAGCCTAGGTTTTTGAGTTTGAGCTTGGTGAACTTCAATTTATCTCCAGTCATGTGTCTGGAGCAACCGCTATCCAACATCCATTGGTCCAAATCTTTATGTTCCTACGCATAAAGAATTTTCTTGATTTGGATCCAATTAGAATCAAGAATAGCTTAAATTGAGTTTCACTGCCTAGTCTGTCTCACCCAAATCTAGGGTTTTCAATCACGTTAACCTTATAGGTTTTGTGAGACAGGTTTTGATAGTTTGAAAGTTGAAAGTTTATTTTAAAATAATTAAATTTTGAAAACTTAATTAATTTTGAAACGATTAAATTTTTGAAAAACTTAATTTTGAAAACAATTAAATTTTTCAAAAGAAGTTTAAATCTACAAATAACTGAATTTTTGTGTTAGATTCGAATTTGACAAAAATTAATTTGAATTTGAATTTCAAAAATTGGCTTCCAGGTCTTGGCGAGGCACTAGGCCTTCTTTGGCCGAAGCCTTATGGGATCATCCACCCTTTCCTTGACAAAGCTTTTTAATGAAATTTCATTTTCAAAATTATTCTTTGAAAAATTTCTGGTCTAACTAGTTTGGGTCTTGGATCGGTAGCTTCGGCTAGTTCTGCCAAATTGGCTTCCCTAACGTACTATCATCTCACCTCCACCCGATACTATGTTGTCAAGTTTCAGTTAAGTGTGTTCAGTCCTTATACTAACCATTTCTAATTTTAATCAATCAAACAATTTGCAATCAAAAAATTAAATTTTAATGAACTATAAATATTGTTTTCAGTTTGGCTCCCCCTGGACTAAAGCCACGGTGATGGTTAGGCAAGATGTGAATCTTGTCCTTGGGGATCCAATACTGATTTGATCCAGTTGGTTGGTTCAGGCACAGTTTAGGTACCCATGCCTGAATTTTTCCTCTGGACTGATTCAGTACAGCCAAATACGATCTTTGTCAGGATTTGGTTCGGTAGCCAAGTCCGGATCGATTTAGAACGGACTTCTGTTTCCCAAGAATCATGTCAAGATTTTTGGAACCAGAAGTAAATCGTTTCTAAGGCTGATCTAAGATCCTTAACCTGAGTTTTCAGGGAGGAGTTTCCTTTTCAAGTTTTCAACTTGAGTAAGAGTTCCTTCCTGACCTTCTCGGTTAAGGGTTTAGAGTCAGCTCCCTCTTTCAGGAGTTTTACTTCCTGTCGGAGGGACTCGACTCGGAGTTTGGCTTTTGCCAAATCTCGAGAAAGAAACAAATTAATTCACTTAATTGACATCTATTAAAACCAGTTACCTTAATTTCACCGTCTTCTGTAAAGTTAGCTCGCCGTCGTCCTGTTCTGATTCTGACTCCAGTCTCGACTTTTTCTGAGGCGGTCAGGGCTAGTAGGTTTGACTGGGGTGCTTCCTCTTCTTCTTCTGAGGAAGATTCGTCCCAGGTTGCTTGGAGTGCCTTTTTCCTTCTTGTCTTCTTGGACTCCTTCAGATTTGGACATTCTGTCTTGTAGTGGCCCTTCTTCTTGCACTCGTAGCAGGTTACGTTGGGCTTGTGTTTGTCATTTGATGGTTCAGCTGGTTCGTCCTTTCTTCGGCTTGTCCTCCGTGTGTTGGCTTGATTTTTCAATTTTTTGTAGTAGCTTCGGGCCAATCGGACCAGCTCAGATTGATCTCCTTCTTCATCTTCTTCATCTGAATCAGAGTTGGGCTCGGATTGAGGTTGAGGTTTCTTTTTTGTCGATTTTCTAGTTTTTCCTGCAAAAAAAGGCAATACTCTTCTCGGCCATATTGCAGTTAGTCTGCTCATGAAGTTCTAACTCAGAAAATAATTCATCTAATTTAATTTTGGAGAGATCCCTTGAAACCTTGTATGCATCTACCATAGATGCCCACAAGGTATTTCTAGGGAAAGCGTTTAGGGCATACCTTATTAGGTCACGGTTTTCGACCTTGTGACCTATCGTGTGAAGACCGTTCATTAATTCTTGGATGCGTGCGTGGAGTTGGGCTGCTGTTTCGTTGTCGGCCATCTTGATAGTGTACAATTTGTTCAGGAGCAGATCCCTCTTGCTGATCCTGGTGTCTGACGTTCCTTCGTGTAGCTCAATCAATTTTGCCCATAGCTCTTTGGCACTGTTGAAGGGGCCTACTAGGTTCAGCTCTTCATTTGTCAGCCCGCATTGTAGGGTTTGTGTTGCTTTTGCATCGGCTTCTATTTTGCGTTTTAGGGTATTGTCCCACTCCGAGTAGCTTTGTGGTTGTCCTTCGGCGTCTTTGGGGATCTCCAGACCGGACTGGATGATGATCCACATATCCACCTGAGTTTTCAGGTGGACCTCCATACGACTTTTCCAGTAAGAAAAGTCTTCTCCACTGAAAGTGGAGGTCTGGCGGTGCTGAATCCCTCTTGCATGGCCATTTTAATCTGTAATAGAAAAACTAACAGAAAAACAAAATTTCCAAGACTAGGTCTTGGATTAGTAGTGCTGGATAAGGGAAATAAAATATCGAGGGGTGTTGCACCAACCTCGATTAACGAGAAAAGATTTGAACGAAAAAAAATATTTAAAAAATTCGAAAATAATAAAGAAAATCCGAAAAGAAATTTTCAAACTGGTGGTTGCACCAAGTTTGAACTTCCCCGCTCTGATACCACTTGTTGGATCGATAGAACCGATAGAGGGGGGGTGAATATCGGTAAACTTTTCGAATTTATGGAGAGAGCAATTTGCACAGCGGAAAGAAACAAAACACGCGAACACAGTATTTTTTACTTGGTTCGGAGCCTAGGTCGACTCCTACTCCAAGGCCCACGATCGTTGATCGTTTACTTTGGGCAATTCTATATGAACGCAAAATCAGTTTACAAAAATAGATTTACAAGTATAGCACCATAAACTTTTAATAAAAAAAATCTCTTCTTTTACCGACGTCCGGTTGTAGGTTGACTTTCCGGAGCAGCGGGACGTCGTCGCTCGAGTTGGGTAGTTTCTAGAACAAGGCGTGAGCACAGAAGAGCGTCGAAGCTTTGGTTCGAAGTTATTGTTGAAGGCTTGGGCGTTGGGTGCTATTTATAGCACCCCGGGGCGCCCTGGACGTCGGGGGCGCCCCGCCACGTGTCAAGTGATCCGCTTTTAGCTTGGTCAAACATTATCCCATCCGAATAGGGATAAGTTTGACTCTGGGGGCGCCCTGGTCGCAGAGGGCGCCTTGGCTGACTTCTTCCGCGCAGAAATCTCGGCTGTGGATAAAGATGAAGCTTCGCAGTCTTGGGCGCGGGGGCGCCCTGGCTGCTGAGGGCGCCCTGGCTGACTAGGGCGCCCTGACTGCTGAGGGCGCCCTGCCCAGTAAGCAGCCGAAGCCCTTTTTGCTTCACTTGGTTCTGGTTCACCTTAGGGGCGCCCTGGACACTCAGGGCGCCCTGCTCAGCTGCTGCCTCACTCCTTTGAGGCTCTCTAAGTTGCAGACACACGTTCCTTCAGTCCTGCATCCAAGGTTAGTCCAAAACACAATAAAACAAATTAGTTTATACAGCCTTAGCTGTCTTGGTTCTGACTTTGGTCTCCAAAATGGAGCCCTAGGTCGAACTGACGCATACTGTTCCCTCGACGGGGAACGCGTCCTCACCTACTCCTCTCGGGAGAATTTACCTGATGCCAACCGCTCCTTTGGTTGGACTTTTGCCTGGTGGACCTTTGCCAGGGCTTGGATGCCGAGCTGTCCTTCGCCCGTTGCCTAGCAGTTCTTCGCTAGGGCTTTTTACCCTGGCATTCCTTCGCCAGGTGCCTAGCATTCCTTCGCTAGGGCTTTTGACTCTGGCATTCCTTTGCCAGTGCCTAGCAGTCCTTCGCTAGGGCTTTTTGCCCTGGCATTCCTTCGCTAGTGCCTAGCAGTCCTTCTCTAGGGCTTTTCCTGTACACTAGAGTAACTTGTTAGACAACAAGTAAGACTTAACTTTTGACCTCTGTTGCCATTATCAAAACACAGGTTTGACTTTGGTGCATTCTGCACCAACAGCATCCTGTCCACTCGGTCACTCAGGAGCAGTGATGGCAGAGTGCGGACAATGTCACGGCTCTACCCACTCGGCCGACACAGTATCGCCTGTCTCGGTGGCTTGACTGGTGTTAGGGGGTGACCATGACATTGCATCATGTGCATATGATGCATTTGTGCATTGATTATGTTTGCTGCATTTACTTGCTGCACTTGTTTGACATGCACATACAGGATATGCTTTTGGTATGGTTTATTGACCCTACACTTGCTCGTATGGTACGAGTCCTATTATGATCATAATAGACTGATTTCTGGTATGTACAGTCCTTTATTATTTCAGTTATGTATGCTTCTGATATTATTATGGAGACTGTATCCTGTTGTTTCTGTATAGATGATTTAGCTACTTTTCTGCCATGCATATCTTTCTATATACCCGCAGTGTCCACTTGGACTCACCACCCATCGTAATATTTTTGTTTCAGGATGATAGCTCGCCGGAGGAGCCCAGTTGCCGGTCCCGGGTCCCTACGACTCCGTTGTTGGGTGCTTCCGCGTTTGTTTTCTTTTCGATAGCATTCTTTATGCGTTGTATTCATTTTTAGATATCGTGGACTTGTATTCGGGATCTATTCGTATGGTATTGTATTTTTGAGTCCTCTGTTGGACTATGTGTTGATTGTTTTGCTGCGCGCCTGCCCTGGGGGCAACTCAGGTGAGTTCTACGTTTCAATATTGTGGTATTTCATTATCTTATGCTTTATATATATATGTTTTGTGGCCTGAGGTCATTTTATATCTACGTGGGTTTGTGTGTATGTGTAAATTGTCCACCGGACAGGGGAGATGCTGCCCGATTTTATATTTGATCAGCGACTCCATTGGTCTCGGGGCGTGACATGACCTCTCCACTGTAGCATCGCCGAGACATTAGCTGGTCTCCGTTAACCTCGGCCACCTGATCGCCTACCGAAAACTTGATCTTCTGGTGGTAAATCGAGACCACCACCTGGAATATGCAGACTGTTGGGCGCCCTAAGATGGCGTTGTAGGATGAGAGAGCATCGACGACTAGGAAGAGAGTCCTCCTCGTCCTCTCCAACGTGTCACTGCCCAATGACAGCGATAGGATAATTTGCCCCATCGGCTGTCCTAGACCATATGTTCAATAATTTTATTAAATAAAATAAACCATTTTACCATCAACCACCGCTATCAGAAGAGCGGAGTCGAAACTGGATGCAGTTCATCCTCGTCAATCTGCATTTGGTCTAGGACAACCTTGTACAGGATGTTCACGGAACTACCTGTATCCACGAAGATACGCTTTGTAGGACCGGTGTCGTCGATAGAGGGGGGTGAATATCGACCGTAAATCTTTCTCGGAAATTTGTAAACTTTCGATCGTTCTAAAATCAGAGTTAGTAGCACAGCGGAAAAGTAAAACAGAAAAAGAAATAACAACACAGCAGACACGCGGGATTTATTTACTTGGTTCCTGACCCCCCTGGGTCAGTACGTCCAAGGCCTATGTACTCGGCGTGAGTCCACTATTGGTCTCCTTTCCGGAATTTCTGGAGGCGGAGAAAACCTGTCTTACAGTTGATAATTACAATGAAAAAGATATGAAATTAAGTGCAGAATAACAAAAAGCAAACCAAACAATTTAGGTTGAAGCCCGAACTGGACCTCCGAAGTGCCACGCACTTCCTCTTGGAGCCTTCCGGACGCAGAACCTCGTCTTTAGCTCGTTATCGTCAGTCAGAATGATCAGAATCGCTCTGGGAAGTTCTGTCTGAAGCTGAGGGGTCGAGGCCCCTTTTATAGGCTTCATACGGGCACCTGTGATGATGGGGGTGCCCCTATGGACTTGGTCAAACTTTATCCCCGCGGCGAACTCGTCGCAGCTGATTAAACCTCTGACCAGGGCGCCCCGGACCTCCCAGGCGCCTGAGTGAAGGTTTATCTGTGTTTCAAACTCGAAACAGCAAATACAACTTTCAACTTGTGCGCCCGTATCATCCCGGGCGCCTGACTGGAAGTCTATTCTGCCTTCTTCACGAAACAGCCAGTTTTGCTCTTTGGGTTGGGCGCCCCTATGGATGGGGGCGCTTGAATGCTGTTGGGCGCCCCCATCAATAGGGTTGCCTGGCCTCTTTAGGTTCCAACCCATTGTGTGTTATTTGTCTGCTTTGTCTTCCATTCTAGGTACCTGTAAGATACAAAAATACAAAGCAAATATACACACAATATTAGCCTTAAGGACTTGGTTCTGACTTTGAATTTTCACGAAACCCTAGGTCGAACCGACGCAAGTTCCCACCCCCGAGAACGCGCCTTTCACCTACTCCTTTCAGGAGCCGGTTGCCACCCAGTCCTTCGGGTGGACTTTTACTTAGCCTCCGACACTCTCGGATCTCGAGACGTCCGAACCCCAACCCGTCTCTACTTCTGTCCTTAGTCATCGCTCAGCTAAGTTGCTCAGTCCCTCGGACCAAGGCTTCATGCCCAAACCCTAAGTCCAGGACTTCGGTGCCCAACCCTCGGCCAGGTATTCGTGCCCAATTCCTCGAACCAGGTCTTCAGTGCCCAACCCTCGGCCAGGTCTTCTTGCCCAGTCCTCGACCAGGACTTAGTGCCCACCTTCCGAGCAGGTCTTCGGTGCCCAGCCTTTTGCCAGGACTTAGTACCCAATCCATGATCAGGTCTTAGTGCCCAATTCTTCGAACCAGGACTTATTGCCTAGATTTACTAGGACTTTGGTCCATTTTGATACTCCTCTCTTAACTCCTCTTCCCTTGTTCAATGTATCACTGACTTAAGTATATTGTCAAACATTAAAACACTTAGAGGAGGATATCACTGATGCAACTTGCACCAAGTCCTCAGGGCCGAAGGAGATTGTAGGGCCATGATGCTGGCTCCGGCTCGTCCCGATGGCGTAATTCTCCAAGCGATGGGTGTGAGCTTTCCTCGCCCGGTGGGAATCTCCACCGGTAGGTCCTCTCGAGATCACCCCCCCCCCCCCCCCCCCCGTGGTCGACAGGTGGACCACGTGCAGGGGTCTTGCCCTTCTTGGGGTCTAGTTCCAATGAGGGAGACCGATGGGGTACAACCTTTCGACTCCTCCCCCTTGAACGCAACCGAGACCAATGTCGAGCTTCATTCTCTCCCGACGACCTTTTACGACGAGAAAAAGATTCGCCGAGGGGACCTCCGGTGATACCCCGTCTTCTTCCATTTACTCCGAGGTTTGGGGTTGCTTCCTCATTCAACTTTTTCTTCAAGGCATGATATTCCTCGGTGGAGTGCGTCGTACTGCCATGGAAGTCACAGTACCTCATCAGCGTCTCTGGCTGCTGGGTGTCAACTTTCTCTACCAGCTTTCGCTTACCAGCCCACTGGTCCTTCCCCGGGAGAAGATCTTTTCCCCGGACTGGAGCCAGAGGTTCCCTCCTCTCTGAACGTACAACGGTCTGAGCAGGGGCCCCGGCTGGTTCTTTGCGGCAGGCGTGTTCCACTTCTTTAATGTTGATGTGCTTGACAGAACGCCCTAGCAAATCATCGAAGCTGGTAGGTGGCTTCTTCACCAAAGATCGAAAGAAATCCCCTTCAGAGAGCTCCTGGGTGCAGGTGCTGACGAGGATCTCTGATGTCGCGGTTGGCACATCCTGCGCCACTCGGTTGAACCTTTGGTTGTAATCCTTGAGCGGTTCCTTCGGCTTCTACTTGAGGGCGAATAAATTTAATATCGTCTTTTGATAGCGATGGCTGCTGGTAAAATGGTGGAGGAAGGCGGTTCTAAACTCCAGGAAGGAGTTGATAGAACCCTGGGGCAACCTCTGGAACCATCACTGGGCGGCTCCTGACAGGGTGTTCAAGAACACCCAGCATTTTACACCATCAGTGTACTGATCCAGGAGGGGTGCGTTCTCAAACTTGCAGACATGATCTTCCAGATCTGTCTTTCTGCCGTAGTTGACAATCCCAGGACAACGAAATTGTTTCAGCATGGGATCCTCTACGATGGCAAGTGAGAAAGGAGTGGAGGGGGTCTTCTGGAAGTTCTTAGGTCCTTCCCCCTTCTCCCCTCCTTCTTGTCGTAGAACACTGGAGGCGACAGAGTTAATTTTCTCCAAATCTCCTAGGGACTCTCGCCGCGGTGCTGGAGGTATCATCGCATGCCCCACCAGTGGTGAGACAAATCTTCGATGGGGGTGGTACGAAGTGGAGATTCTGGGGATCTCTACTTGCCCCGAAGCCACTCGTCGCGATGCGGCTTGCTCGATTTGGTGTTGTTCAAGCGCACCCTTAACGGCGTTGGCGATCAATCGATCTAGCTCCTCCTTAGTCATCGTGATGGGTTGTCCTTTTGGTTCCGCCATCACTGTGTGCCTTTCTGGTGCTTTTATTTATCTTCCCACAGACGACACCAAACTTATTCCGGAAGGAATCGACGCAGACGACTCGTCACTAGAGTTCAGCCCACGGAGATGATGACGAGAGGGGAAGAGCTCCTACCCTACGAGATTAACACGAGCGTTAATGGGAACACGCCGGAGATTATTCGGCGGAGCCCACTCCGACGCTCAAGTCAGTACCGGAGTCTTTAAGAGAGAAAGAAGTAAGGAGAAGTATGAGTGAGATGAGCGTAACCCCCTTACCTGAGGGGTTGGAGTACCATTTATACATGAGGCGGCAGTCACACGTGTCCCCACGTTCTTCTCGACGTCCCCTCAATTGTCGGTTACTGGATAATCCTTGTAACAATCATTGCAGTAATTAAATCCGGGTCATTGCGATAATTAAAGCTTTAATGACTGCATATTATAGGTCATGGTTATCCCATAATTATTAATGATAATTGTCCGCAAACCCGAAGAAAGGAGACGGTTACTTGAGGTTGGATCATAGGATAGGATGATCCTTGGGCTCCACTACCCCGAAGCGATCTCGGGGTCTTTGGCCCGGGAGGATCCCGGGCGTCTGTCTTCCCGAGGTGATTTCGGAGCCCTGACCTCCCGAGGAGATCTCGCGTATATGTCTTTCTGGAGTTATCTCAAGAGTACACCTGTCCGAGGTGGTCTCCGGAGTCTACCTTCCCGAGAGGGTCTCGGGAGTCAGAGAGAGAGTCGTTCAGACTCGATAGATCTCGCCACATAGTTTCTCCCATCCACGTGTCATCTTATATTTATGGAGCCGGACAAACCTATATATATATATATATATATATATAAAAGAAATTAAATCAGGGAGGAAGTAGAAATTTCATAAGAGTGAGATATATATTTAAATTAAGGGAGGTGATTGTGTCTCTTATTCGTCTTCTATTTTTATATTCCTATAATTTTTACATAAAAAAATAAGGGATTACCGTAGCCATCGCCTCCCTCTCCATCCTTAAATTGAATATTTACGAGTGGTTTTGATTCCATAAAAACAAATTTTAATAATTTTATTAAATAAAATAAACAAACTCCAATACATATGTTCAATTGTTTATGATGGGAAGATATACTGTCCCGTGGGATACTAAGTTAAAGATGATAGATTTGTTATAATAGATTGGGATAAAAAAAAAATAACTGATCTTAAATAATATTCATGAAAATTTACAACTAATCAATTCACATAATTTAATTAATATTAAAATAATCTTAATTAGTAATTTTAAGATTTAGAATTTAGGATCATAAGCATAATTTTTTATCTAACTAAGTTTCCAAAATTATTAAATCGCGTACCTTAATTTTAAAAGTATTAAAATGTATCCACTTCTATTTTTATCATTGTTATTATTCCCAATTGGCACAAATGTAGCAGTCTACTGTTATCATAGTAAACTATTAATTTTTAAAAAATATATACTTAGAGACTTTGAATAATACAAAACTAGTTCATATGAGATATGAGATCGTCTAATTCTCTTAATTTTATAAATACCTTCAAATATAAATTTGATCTAATATATTGAGTATATTAATTTTTTGAATACGAATTAATTTTTCGGGCATATTAGTATTCAAAAACCAGGCTCTCAAAAATTAATATTTTCAATATATTAGATAAAATTGATATTTGAGTGCATAAATATAATTATAAGAACTAGACGAATTAATAGAACAGTTTCATGTTATTTCGAGCTCTCTAGTTCCATATAATCGATTTTGGTCGTATGTCTTAATAAATTAAGAGTAGGGATTTTTTAAATACGAATTAGTTTTTTTTGACACACTGATATTCAAAAAATCATTGTTCTTAATATATAGAGTCAAATTGATGTTTGAGGGCATTTATAGAATCAAAAGAACTAGATGAACACATAAAAACTAATTTCGTATCATTCCGAGATGTTTAAGTGTATTAGTCGGTTTTGTGTTCAAAAACTAAGTTAGAAACCATCTGATGGACCTAGAGACCTTGGAATAATACAAAATTAGTTCTTATGTGTTCGCCTAAATCTCGTAATTCTATAAATATTTTTAAATATTAATTTGACATAATATATCAAGAATAATAATTTTTCAGCACGAATCAATCATTTTTTAAAAAATTAATGATTTGGTACGATAACATTCGATTGCTACACTAGGTACATTTATCAGTCGACTACTACATTATAATAATTGATTGGAATAGTAACATAGGTAAAAATGAAAATGAATATATGATTTAGTAATTTTGAAATTTATATACATAATTTAATAATTTTAAAAATTTACCTATGCAGTTCCTTAAAAGTAATTATAAGTTATATTGTATGCGTTTTTATTATTATAATTATATTAAAATAAAAAAGGGTTGAAGATAAAAAAAAACAGAGGTTTTTTTACAATAACAAAAAACAGAGGTTATACGCATGTACGGTGCATATTTCACGATTCACTTCTGTCCTAATTTGAATGTGTCGCTGTTGAATATCTTGCCGTTAATTCCACCTCAAATGGCGGGAATTTCAAATTTCAAAGCATTAATATATGCCGCCACTCCTCCGCTTCGCCGCTTGTGTTCACGGGGCACGATGCCGTCCCCTGTCTTCCCGTGACTCTCCGTCGATCTGCTATCGCACGGAGCTCAACGGCTGTCATGGCGTCCCTCACGCCGGGCGTCCTCCTGAAGCTGCTCCAGTCCATGAACACCGACGCCCGTGTGGTCAGCGAGCATCGCTCCGCCGTGCTCCAGATCATCGGCATCGTCCCGGCCCTCTCAGTCCCCACCGGTGACAGCTTCTTCCCCTCCCACGGTTTCTACCTCCAGCTATCCGACTCCGCCAACTCCACCTACGTCTCCCTCTCCGACGCTGATGCCGACGCCGTCCTCTCCAGCCGGCCCCAACTGGGTCATCTCGTCCACGTCGATCGTCTCCAGTTCGCCCACCCCGCGCCCCGCGCCGTTGGCCTCCGACCGGTTCCCGGTGCCCGTCCCCACCCCTTCGTCGGATCCCCTGACCCTCTCATCGCTCGCTCCTCCCCCGGAAACAGCGGCTTCGTCATCCAGCCGGCCACCGCCGCTGACGCTGGCCCTCCGCTCTTCCCCTCCTTTCTTGAGGCCAATCAATCCCACCAACTAGAAAAAAGAGTCGTATTTGCTTCAAAGGAGAATGTCGCCGTAGGATTAGGCAAGAACCAGGGAGATTGCTCAGGAAAGACACCGCGATTCTCCTCCCCCGTCACAGCAAAATTGTCCGTCGGGAAGAGTGGTGCCGTTAGCGCTGATACAAAAGTGGAGCTTTCACGCGAGCCATCTCCTTCCTTGAAGGCAAACTCGCGGCACTCTTCTCCGGCAATGGCGGCGAGGGCCAATTCGAGGCAATCGTCCCCGATCCCATCCAAGTGCGAGGTGCCTAGCCTTGTGGCGGCCAAGGAAGAAAATAGGAGATCTGTGAGAGAGCCCGCCATCGTCGTCCCATCAAGGTACCGTCAGCCATCACCAGCGGGGCGGAAGTCCTCTGCCTCCCAGACAGGAAGGCGCAGCTCCGTGTCCCCGGCACGAAGGCTGTCGATCGGGTTGAAAGTGTCATCACCGGCAACTGGGGACGGCAGCGGGAAGAAGAAATTCGGAATGGTCGTTGCTGGGATTTCCAGGGGGTCTGATGCACTCATGGTTTCTGCCAAGTCCACAAGAAAGAGCTGGGATGATTCAACCATGACTAGTTTGGCTCTGCCTTCCGAACCCAAGGAGAAGGGAGGATCGAAGAGAATAGTGGATAAAGAATCAATTTTGCGAACTCAGGTACTTGTCGAAAACTCTACTATCATATGTTCATACGATTAGTTGTGATTCAGAGCATGCAAGAATAAGCACAAAGTCTAAGATTGAATATGTATAACATAATTTCAAAGTGTAGCAGTATTAAGATGATTGAACATATTTGAAGAATGCATTAAGATGATTGAACATATTTGAAGAACAATAATTGATTTTATAATTAGACAAATTAAACAATTTAAGACAAGATGGAGAAATAGATAGCAGTATTAACAAGTTTTGGATAGGTAGAACTGGCAAAATCATAATTTTTAGGAAACTTAATAAAGTGAGAAATTGGATAATTTCAACACAAAGACGAATGCTATTCAATCAAAATAAAGATGTATATTTTGTGTCATATTATTAAATAGTTGATTAATTAATAGGCTAGCCATATCAGTAGAAGCAACGTTACATCTCATAACAAATATTAGGAGCTGAGAATGTAAGGGATTTCACTTAGAAGTCACTGAGAGCAACAAAAAGTATTTTCCTCTAATGTATCCCCTTGCTAGTATTCAAGCTAAGATCGAGAAAAGTTGTCTAGATCTGTTGAGTTTGTTAAAATCAATTCAATCTGACAAAATTTCAAACTATTTCATTTAAGTGAATGCCCCTTGTCTTTCCTGTAAGAATAACTTAGCAATCAATCACCATAGCTTCCTTTGTTCTTCAGTTGCATGACAAATTTGTATTCCCAATATCTTGCTCACAATAACCGAACAATCATAACCAACTTCTCCAAACTAAAAAAAATAAGATACTTTACGTGCCAACAGTTATATTTATTACATTTTGTGTAATTCGCATTGAACTCTCATCTATGTTTGACATACAGTTGGATGAACACTATAAAGTTTCATGTAATGTTTGAAAGATGTAGATGCTATAACTCTTCCACTGGGCTGCTTGGTAGCTCAGATATCTTTGCATAACTAATCGGGAATATGGCGAAAGGATTATTTTTTATGTACTCATAGTCATTGTCACTGGGTGTTCAAGAAAGAAAACTTCTATCCTCGTACATACAACAGAAAATTGTTGAATCATTTTCAGTAGGTTGTTTGTTTTGTAATGCTATAATAAGGTAAATGGTGGAGTGGTTTTGTGAGTACACACCAATGCCAATTAAAATCAAGAGAAATTGTTGCTAAATCACCGAGCCTGTTAGTTTCTTGACCCAGAGGTTCAGTTAAGTCTCAGTGGTAATTCGACATCTCCACTAGTTTAGGCCATTCAAGCATCATCTCTTATGTTGGGTTTTCTAATCCAAATTGTTCATCTCTGTGTCTTAATCAAAGAAATAGGCATTCTGCCCTAAGTTGATTTTCATTTCTACCATTTGAGCATCATTCACTCTGTTTGAGTTTGCAATTTTGGCTGTTTTTTCCTCCATGTCTTAATTTAGGTTGCAATTTCAAGTCGGCTGAGTGATGCTGAAACAATAGAAATGAGTGCTATGGAGTTGTGTTCCTTGCAAACGCCAAGATCAAGCAATAAGTCTGACTCCTCAACTTCGTCTGAGAAATCGAGCAACATGGCCACAGGAATTACACTTCATGATAAGAAGTGGACTGATGGTAGCATATCTTTTGACTCCATCCCTGATCACCTTGCAAGATTAGGAAAAGTATGCCTTGATCATTCTTTTGCTTTTTCATGATGAACAATCAAGAAGCCAGTAGTTTGCTTGTTTGCTGTTTTGATTGTGCATTGGCACATGCAGGAGGCTTTTCAAAGAAGAAATGTTGCCTCTATAGCTGCAGCAGAGGCTCTGGAAGAAGCCTTGGTTGCTGAATCTCTTGTTAGGAATCTTAGGTAGCCTTTTATTTATGTAGTTTTGATAAACCATTGACTAACTTAGTTTCTAACTCTCATTTGCAGCAAGTTTTCTGAACTCTGTTCATTGTCCCAAGCCAACAATCCTGTGCCAACAATCAACCGATTTCTATCAACCTATGATGATGTACTAAGATGTAAAGCCGTCGCCAAATCTCTCTCAGCAAGCCACAACAATGATGGACCAAAGGATGTAACTCCGGCCGAGCAAGGCAGATTGGCCTCCCTCTGGGTCCAGGCAGCATTAGCCACTGACCTCAAAGCTATCCATTTGCTGAACACTGATATCAAATGCTCACTACATCAAAAGGCTTCCGAACAACCTGCATCCCCACAAGTCGATCCTCCTCATAGAAAGAATGTGACAAAGAAGCACTCATCAACCAAAAAATGTCATTCAGAGGGTCTTTCCATTGCCTCAATTGGCACTTGGACTCGCGGTGATGGTGCACAAGAAGCTGTGGATTTTGCAAATATGTTCGGGCATGAAATGCAAGCTTGGTTTCTGAAGTTTGTAGAGGAAGCCATTGAGGCTGGATTTCGCCTTTTCGGCGAGAACTCTGATGATAACCGAGTTGCAACAGTTTTGTCACAGTTGAAAAGGATAAATGATTGGTTGGATGGGGTTGGGAAGACATCAGAAGGGGAGGTGCTGAAGGAAAAGATTGAGAGATTGAAGTGCAAGATATATGGGTTTGTTATTGGCCATTTAGAATTTGCTTTGGATACAACAAAGTCAGTTGCAAAAGCTTAATTTAAGATTTTAGGTGATTTATTTGGATTGTGTTTATGACTGTTTGTTATTTGTCACAAGATTATCTTGATTGATCTTCTCGAGAGAAGTAATTCCTTATTTATGTGTAACTGTTTTGGTTATATTTCATGTTTTTCAAGAACAGACAATGTGTAAGTATTTTGGATGAGTTTTGATATTGTCAACCGAGTCAAGTTAAATTCTATTGGTATTTGATTCTTGTGTCTAAGTGAGCAGGAATTTAGGAGCATAGGAAGTTGAGCGGAAGATGTAGCGGACGAGAAGGATGACACAGAAATAGAGCCGACAGGTTCGGTACATTCGAGGGATGCGGAGGTTTGTGGAAGAGTATGTTGGTGAAGCGAGAAGGACGTGTGTGACGTCAGAGGGATGAGAAGTTGGAGGAAGTATGCTCAAGAAGAAGGCCGAAAGAGGGTTTGGATGAGTTCAACTCTGGAAGGTTTGAGATCACTCTAGAAGACTTGTCGGTCGATTGGTTAATAATGTTGACCAAGTCAACTAGGGCGCCCAGGCATGACACGCCCTCATTAACTTGGGCGCTCGTGTTCCCTAGCACTCCCTCAACTAGACCCGACCACGGGCCGGGTCCAGCCCGGACCCGGGTCAACGGGCCGGTTGGCCCGTTGACCCGGTTCGCCGGGCCGAACCGGAACCGGCCCGGCAAGATGCCGGGCCGGTTCCGGTTCCGGGCGCCAGAACCCGTGAACCGGCGGTTAACCGCCGGTTCCAACGGCACTGAACCGGCGGTTAACCGCCGGTTCAGTGCCGTTTGAGTTTTTTTTTTGTTTTTTTTGTTTTTTTTTTGGACGGATGAGATCATTTGACCGTTTTTTGATCAATGGCTAGGATTTAGTGACCGTTATGATCCGAACTCTATAAATAGGGAGCTCATTTCATCATTTTCACTCACAAAACTTCTCTTCTCTCAATCTCTCATTCTCAACTCTCTAACTCTCAACTTCTCTTCACGTTCTTCATCGACGTCGACGATAATGGAAGGAGGTCACGGAGGCGGACGCGGAGCTTCATCATCTCGATCTCGGAGGGGAAAAGAAATTGCATACGAGGATCCCAACCTTCAAATTCAATCCACCGATGATGAGACCGAGGCTCAGCCCCAATGCCCTCCGATCCCCGAAACGCAAGGAAGTACCGATGCGATTACTTCTAAGGTTCGGGATAATGCTCCTTTAAAATCGTCTATTTTTACTAAACATTTTGAGAAAGTCACACTTCCGTCGGGAGAAATGCGTGCAAAATGCAAGCATTGTAATGCTTCCTACAAATTCCAAGCCGGCGGCGGCTATGGGTCGTTGAAACGACATGTAGAAACGAAGCACCCGACGGAATATGGGCTTGACCGCTCTCAAACACAATTATCTAGATTTTCTAGCGGTAGTAGTACTGATTCTGGTTTATTTTTATATTCAGATAATAAATTAAGAGAATCATTAGCTAAATTTGTTTCCGTAGAACATCTTTCTTTTAGTTTTGGAGCTAAATGCACATTTGAAGATTTGTGTAAAGAATCTCTTAATCCTGCTGCTAAACGTGTACCTAGGACTACACTAACTCGTACAATTAAAAGATTAGTAAAACAAGGAAAAAAGAATTTAATTGAAGAATTTAGTAAATTAAATAATAAAGTTTCTTTATGTTCCGATATTTGGAGTGATCATTGGCAAACTCATTCTTATATGGGTATAACATGACATTGGATTGATAACTCTTGGATCCTTCAAAAGAGATTATTAGCTTATAGAGTTTTTGATGAATCACACACTGCTCATAACATTGCACAATTATTACACATAGTTTTAGAAGAATATGGATTGACTCATCAAATCTTTTCAATATCATTAGACAATGCTAGTTCTAATACCGCTTCAATAGATGAATTAAAATTTATTTGTCAACCTGTCATTGGTGGTTTATTTTTTCATATTCGTTGTGTATGCCATATTTTAAACTTATGTGTTCAAGATGGATTAAAATTTTTACAAAATTATATTCAACCAATTAGAACCGCAATTTCATATTTATGGTCTCATCCATCTATGATGAAACAATGAGGTAGATTTTGTAAAGCTAATGGAATGCGACCAAAAAAATTTCCACGTGATGTTCCAACACGTTGGAATTCAACATATCAATTATTACAAGATTCTTTTCAATATAAAGATTTATTATGTTTATTTTTTGCACAAAATAGTAATACCAATATATATTTATTTTCACAACAATAGAATATTTGTAGTAGTATTTGTGAAATTTTAAAAGTTTTTAACGATGCAACTGAACAACTTTCTGGTGTTTATTATCCTACTGCTTATTTAATTTTAGTAAATTTTTGTAGTATAGTATTAATATTAAATGAACATGTAAATGATAAAGCTTTAACTTTATGTATAATAGCTATGAAAACTAAATGGGAAAAATATTTTTATTTAATTCCTGAAATTTATTTAATTGCATTTGCTTTAGATCCTAGATTTAAATTAGAAGTTTTACAAGAAATGCTAACTTTATATTATGACGCATTAATTCCTATTAAGGATTCTTCCTCTCCGGATCCAGCTAATATTGTATATAATATTAGAAATTATTTATATGATCTTTATAATCAATATTATGTTAAATATGGAACACAAACTAATATTTCTGAAACACAACAACCTACTACTACTAATTTAAAACTTACAAAAGCCCAACTTTTATTAAAAGAACGGACGAAACGTCCACGAGGATCCTCAAGTTCCACACAAGAACTTGAGAATTATTTTACGACTTCTTTTGATTTTAATGAAGCAAATAGCGAAGACTTCGACATCTTGAAGTGGTGGTCACAGAAGGCTCAAAGCTTTCCCGTTCTCTCCGTGATCGTAAAAGAAATTTTAGCTTCTCCAGTGTCGACTGTTGCTGTGGAGCAGACGTTCAGTGCCGGCGGCAACATATTAGATGAACGACGATCAACCATGTCTCCCGACTCATTGGAAGCTCAAGCATTACTTGATGATTGGACCAGAGCCGAAAAGCGAATCCAAGGAATGCAACTTTCAGAAGACGAAGCCGAAGAATTTGATACCGAAGGAACAAATACAACGGGAACGGGAGGAAATACAAGTGAGTGAGAAATGTAAAAATGTAAAAGGGTAAAAATGTAAAAGAACTACGTGGGCTTTGATTCCCCTATACCCTAAGGGGATACGTAGGCAACTTATATAAGTGCAAGCCCTTTTTTAATAAAATTTATTTTTTTTTATTTTAATTTTTAATTTTTTTAATATAATAATCTTGAACCGTGCCGAACTGTGAACCGGACCGTGAACCGGCGGTTCCGAACCGTGAACCGTAACCGTCTTGGGCGGTTAAGGTTAAGGGTCGACCTCCCATGAACCGTCGAACCGGCGGTTCCGAACCGTCGAACCGTCGGTTCCGAACCGTGGTCGGGTCTACCCTCAACCAAGTCTAAACTTCATCCAAAAGTAACCGTTCGCGACCGTTGTGATGAGGATAAGCTTGGAGACACTTGTCAGGCGCCCCTATGCACTCGGTCGCCTGTATAGGGCCACGTCAGCAACCGGATAGACTTTCACTGGGGCTATAAACAGATCCCAAAGCTCAGTTACTTTAATTCATTGATTGTATACAAAATTCTTCTTTATGTTTTTCTTCTATTTTCTGAGTTCTAGATCTATAAAGAGGCTTCTCCGCCTCAAGGATTTAATTAGGAAATCGAGCTTTATTCTACCTTAGATTAATAATCTTTTTGGTTGGAAATCAAGTAAATTATCTGTGTCACTGTTTCTTTTGCTCATTATTTCTGATGTTATTATATTGCTTTTGAATTAACCTCCATCATTGTCTAAGCAAGACAAAAGATAGTTTTATATTTTACAAGGGTAATTCACCCCTCTCTTACTGATCCCCAACAAGTTGTATCAGAGCTAGAACGCTCCAGAAGGACTAACCGCTAACTGAAGCACATACAAAATAGTCGGACCAATTATTTATCCGCCAAAGTTCGAGGGGGAGTTTGCTATGTGAAAGCGAAAAATGCAAGAATTTTTAAAACAAACTTTGAATTATTGTTAACAATAAAGGAGGGTTTTGTAGCTCCCAAAGATGAAGCGACAAGGACAAAGAGGAACACCTCTAGACGAAGGAGCGAGCGGAATTTGTGGCAAACGGGAAGGAAGAGTTTCATACGTTGACCGTACTATCTGCGAAAGAAGTCAACCAAATCGAGACGTACCAATCGACGAAGGAACTTTGGGAAAAATTCCTAGAACTCCACGAAGGTACCTCTGAAGCCAAACTAGAAAAAAAAAAGACTTGCTTCGAAATCAACTCACCAATCATTTAATGGAAGAAGAAAAGTCAGTAGTTCAACTATTCGTAAAACTCATAGAACTAATCACGGGACTCAACAACCTCGGAGAGTAGGTAAGTAATCGTGATGTACAAAGGTATGCTCTCAACGCCTTCTCGAGAACCCCGGATTGATATCCATAGTCAACGCGTACTATATTTCTAAAGATCTTGAGGTAAGTACCTTAGAACATTTATTTTCAACTTTAGACCTTCACAAATCTCGATTCGCAAAATAGAGTAAAATGGAAAACATTGCTCTAAGCACGAGAAAGATCCAACACGAGGAGGAATCTTCAGAAGAGAAAGAAGACACGACATACCTGGTAAGGAAATTATCTAAGTATTTCAAAGCTAAAAAGTTTAATAAAGTGCAGGATAAGAAGCAAAGGAAGATTCGTTGCTACAATTATGAGGAAGAAGGACACATCAAGTAGAACTGCCCAAGGTTAAAGTGAATAAATCCAAACACAAGAACATGAAGGTCACGTGGGACGGATCCTCATCGGATAAGTTCGATTTCAAGGAACATGTCGGATTAGCGCTGATGGCCACTCACAAAGAAGAAGATGGCAATGACGAAGGGGGAGCTTCGGATTTCGAAAAAGATATGGTAAGTGAGGTATATTTTCTATCACTTGATCAACTTTATTTAGATTTTAAAGCAATGATGAAGTCTATATGTAAATTGAAAAATAAAATTTAGACTTAAAAAAATAATTAGCTTTTGTATGCCCATTAGAAATATTTGATAAACTAAAATTAAAAACTGAGAACTTAAAGGCCCAAGTAGAAAAATTGAAAAATAATTTTGCATGTTCAAAATATTTTCAAAATTCAAAAGTTAGATATTTTGAAGAACTAAATTAGTATTTACGGTATCACAAGGGACAAATCGTAAGAATTTCTAAAAGTTATATTTCATCTAAATTTTTAATTAATCCTATTTGTAAGAATTTATTTTGGGTCTCAAAATCTATACTAAATTTTAGATTTTATTTACTTGTTTGTCAATAATTAATGTTTCTTTTGTGTGTTAAATAATGCTTTATTTGCCATCCTTTTGAAAATTATTGTTCAAATATGTAATTGTTAGGACCGATAGGAGAGCTAGAGGGGGGTGATTAGCTCCGATTTGCTTGTAGATGATTTGTCACCGCGGAAGACTTCAAGCAATGCTAACACTAACGATTTACTTGGTATCCACCTCCTTGAGGTGACTAATCTAAGGATTCACTCTCCTCACTCTCTCAAACACTATGAAAGATGTTCTTCTTAAGGTGGAGAAACCTCTTACAAGCTTACAAGAAGAAACTACAAAAAGAAGCAAAATACAATGAAAAATCTTACAAGATTTACAATAATGTGCTCTCTTTGCTTTTCTTGCTTTCTTCAAGCTTGAGATCGTCTCTAGAACTTTGGAAGTACAGCAACACCATGCCCCAAAACTTCTCTTAAAATGTCGTGGAAGGAGGAGGAGAAGTGCCGAAGAGCTGCTGAAGCCATTCGCTTCAAACCTGTGTGAAAACCCTATATACCCGACGCCTAGGGTTTCCTAATCGATTACCTAATCGATTACCATGTCAGACTTAGCCGTTCAACGGCTAGTTTTTTAAGCGTAATCGATTAGCCAATCGATTACGAATAACCTTAATCAATTGCCGAATCGATTCAGCACCTTTCTGTGCTCTCGCGTAAAACTGCAGTTATCGATCACCTGATCGATTACCGGACCCCTTAATCGATTGACCAATCTATTAAGGGTGTTGGTGCTTGGATGGATAGAGAGGGAGGGTGAATATAGCCAGACACAAAAATCGCTTTTCTTTTAACAGATTATACACTTAGGGTTAGTGGCACAGCGGAAGCAATGCACAAACAGAGAAATGCAGAAACTAAACCCTAGACTAAGCACAATCACAAAACGCTAACTCCTTGATCGTCGACAGATCAAGCCCCGGAAAATTCGGATAGAATGCAACCTCCTTCTCGGTGGAGTAACCTCTCCACAGCGTTTCAAACGAATGAAAGATTAAGTACAGAGAAACACAGGAAGGAACCTTACAGAGCACTTAGGACAGCAAGAACACAAGCGAACTCCTTACCGAGCTCCACTCAGCACTGATCTCACACAAGAACACCCTGCTCTTCGTGTCTGCTTGCTGATGGACTCGCCAAGCTCCTTGTTTCTTCCAAGTGCTCAAGTATCAGAAGGTTGCTCAAGATTCACAGTTCTTTGCACAAGAGATGGATCAAAGTTGTCGCAAGAACTTCTCAAATGTTTCTGTTCGATTATCAGACTTCATCGCCACCAAGCTCTTAAGTCTCTGCCCAACCCTCAGGTCACAGGCGCCTCTGCAGCTCCCACCTGCTCACCAGCTTCTCTGCAACAGCCTCAGCTATCCTGACATCATCTGGACTCACTGAACTCTCCAGCTAAGCCCAGGTCAGCTCGTCAGCTCCAGCCGTTGCCAGCCCACGCCATCCGTTGTGACATGAGAACAAGAAACAAACAAACCTGCTCAAAGGAAAGACTCCCATTCACCCTCCTTGAGTGTTTGAATTCATCCCTGTCACCTGCACACTTAATCAGAGGCTTAGCAAATGAAATCAAAGTTACATCAGTGATAGCAGAGAAAATCAGTAGGAAATCAGAACGCAATCAGACGTCTGACACCGCGTTTGAAATAAAGTTGTTAGCTACTGATCGGTCACCGGACCGATCAGAGGGACTCCTGATCGGTCACCAGACCGATCAGGCTCCAGCCTGATCGGTCCCCAGTGAGAAATTCGAAATCGCGACTTTCTGGTGATCGGTCACCAGATCGATCCAGCACCAGTTGGGTTTCCTCCAGCTTCAATCTGCCACACCCCTGATCGGTCACTAGACCGATCAGGTTGTGGCCTGATCGGTCTGGGGACCGATCAGGACACTTCCTGACCGATCAGGCTCCAGCATGATCGGTTATAGTGAGAAACCTGCGATAATTGATCGTTCACCAGAACGATCTGAATAGTATCCCTGATCGGTCACCAGACCGATCAGGAGCCGAGCAGTAAGGTTCCCAAAGTCACTGTATGCTCCCTGATCGGTCACCAGACCGATCAGGAGCCGAACAGTAGGTTTACCAAAGTCACTGTATGCTCCCTGATCGGTCACCAGACCGATCAGACATAGCTGGATCGGTCACCAGACCGATCCACGAGGGAACTTCGTGCCAACTTCCCTGATCGATCAGTAAACCGGTCCAGGCAAGGCCAAACCCTCTCTAAGTCAAGAGAACTGGCTCCCAGCCTCCCCTAACTCGTGCTCAGTCCCTCGGACCAAGACTCCGTGCCCAGTTTCACTCACCGGGACTTCAACCTAGCCCTCCAAGCTAGGACCTGGCTTCACTCACCAGGATTTCAACCTAGCCCTCCAAGCTAGGACCTGGCCCTCCAAGCCAGGCTTTCATCGAACCTAGATTCCCAAGCTATGACCTGGCCCTCCAAGCCAGGGTTTCATCCACTCTGTGCCCAGTCCCCGACCATGACTTAATCCCAATCATCTCATTAACCTAAACTAAAATCGGTGTTAACACCAAAACAACAATCAGGGTCAGACTGCATCAACAATCTCCCCCTTTTTGTTGTTTGACAACCCGATTTTAAGTTTAGGAATTTGAATTCAATTATCTCAAATTTCACTATCGTAGGAGAATCAGAATCCTCCCCCTACAACAGTTAAACTCGTAGTAGTCCTAAACTTAACCAACCTCACTCTCCCCCTTTGTCAAATACCGAAAAGGGTGTAAACGGGTTGTTAAGTTTCAAATTCTCTCCCCCTCAAACCTAGGGGTTCTCCCAAAACAACAAAGGATAGAATTGAATTTTGAAGGCATATGAAACCATGTGATAAAGATAAAGCAGAATAGAGCAATCACATGCAACATATGAACACGGAATAGTAATAAAACATGAACTAGCAATAAGCATGGAGTAGCAAGGTATACATGGAATCAGTCATAAAGTTAGATGCATAGCACTGCATCAAAGCAAAGCCAAGAACTACACCAAGTCATAACAGTTAAATACATCATCAAGTCAGAACCGACAAAATCAGAATCATCAATCCACAACGGGGACGTCGTCAGAGGTATCATCAATATATATGAAGCTTCCTGGTGCAGTGCTGCTGGATGGCGCAACTCCAGGAAACGTATGATGGCGCCACTCCTCGTACCAGGTCTGCTGCTGGGACCGAATCCCAGAGACGTCGGACTCTATCGCCAGTAGTCTGCGATCAAAAGAGCTAAACTCCGACCGGACCTCCTGTCGCCAGAGCTCGGAGATATGAAACTCACGCTGCATCGTCTGCTCCAGCTCCGCAACCTGCCAGCGGAGATCGGGATCTAACTCATAGTGACTCTCTGCAGCAGCAGGCGGTTCCCGATGAAAAGTCGGAGCAGCGGGAATCTGAAAATGGGCGGCCCTAGGCAACTCCCCCACACCTCTCCTATCCTTCCACCTCAGCCCAGTGGTCCGACGATAATGCCAGACTGGGCCAACGCACGTTAGCCAAGTCGGTAGTCCTGCCGAACCATCGGCACGATCTTGCCCTGTGACACGTCGATACCAACCGAATGAAGCCAGGCAGTAATGATATGTCCAAATGGCATGTAAACTGTCTGACCGTCCATCTGACTGTAGATGATGATAGAGAAGTAGATGGTCGTCACTATGTCAAAATGTAACCACCGATGCATCCCGTAGAACATCAAGCAGTGGAATGAGCGAATCTCGACTAGGGGTTTTGAAGTAATAGGAATCAGACAGTTAGTGATAATCTTAAACATGACATAATCAACGGGGGAAAGACTGAGAGCGACAAATGTGGGAAAATCACCGGCAGACTCACCGGAACCTCCCGGCCTAGGATGGCCGAAAAAGTACTCGTAGATAGAGTCAGGAGTGACTCCATCAAAGGGATCCGGTAGAGGATTTGGAAGATAAGGATATAGTGGAAAGTCATTATCGGATCGTCAACAATCAAGAAATAGAGAGAAAGCTGATAAGTCAAAATTGAGGTTGATACTGGCAACTCGGGTCTGATACCCCGTATCCGCTCCACTGACCATGTTGTTATAAAATTCGGAGACTAAATCAACATTGATTGGCCGCTCCAGAAAGAGAATGGATTGAAGTTCATAATGCTCAACGATTTGTCATACCGACGGACAGTGTTCGTAAACAAACGCTCGGTCCACCGTTCGGCAAGGTAGAAGTTTGAAGGTACGACTGTGAAAGAAAAATTCGAAATGAACATTTTGAACCCGTGAGTCACAGGGAGGTTGAGGCCTTTGGGAGGATCTAGAGGATGAGGAGGGAGCCCTGGATCGGGAGGTACCCTCGACCGGTTCTTTACCCTTGGGAGATTTCCTAAAGTTGGATAAAAGATCATGGCAACAGATTGGATCAAGTGTAAAATGATGAATCAAGATAAAGATCAAGACAAGTAATTTGATCAATAGTCAAGACAAGGCCACGGTAATGGCACACACCAAAATGAACCATCAAGGTTAGTTCACCAAGTATTATGATAATTGAAGTAATCTTACTTAGGTGCCATGTCGATGGACTGCAGAAGATTGGAACCTGCAGAACTCGCACGTTCTTAGAGAGCTCGAGGGGACTCAGATCGCAGGTAGCAGAAGAGACTCGAGCGCTCACTCAGACAGGGAAGAATGAGCTTGCAGGAAGAAGAAGAGGAGCTCTCGAACCGCTACTCTCCTAACAAATCGCAGGAAAATTGAGTAGGGCAACTCAAGCGCCAACTCAAGAACTCACGGCAGGAGAAGATCGTACGCGCAAGAGGAAGAAGATGAGGGGTTTCGGCGCTAGGGTTCGGGAAGGTAAGGTTTAGAAGGAGTTAATAGGTTGGTGGACTGATCCACCAACCGAAATTTAATGCGATCGAACGGATCACCGTTCGATCCAGAAATGGCCAGACCGATCAGGCTCCAGACTGATCGGTCTGGCTTGGTCCTGATTGGTAGGGCGACCGATCAAGCAAGCCCCTGATCGATCTGCCGATCGATCAGGGAGCGAATAGAGAGTTTGTGCGATATTTCTGTGAGCCTCCTGATCGGTCTGTGGACCGATCACCACAGGGGGCCAGATCGGTCTGAGGACCGATCCAGGCCAACACAGAATGTTTTGATAATTTCTCGCGAAATAGCTAGATCGGTCAATTGGACCGATTAAGCCAACTCCTGATCAGTCTGTGGACCGATCAGCCCTATGTCTGATCGATTTGGACCGATCAAGCTAACTCCTGATCGGTCTGTGGACCGATAAACCCTATGTCTGATCGGTCTTTGAACCGATCAGGTATCAGAGATTTTCTGATACAACTTCAGAACTTCCAGTTTCAGATTTCGGATCGAATTCTGATACGATCAGGTGAAAGATTATCGACCTTAGAGGGGTTTCCTTGACTATAATTGATCCCTGAACAAGGATCAAAGGTCCTTATGGATTTAACAAGTCACTTTGCTCCACCCAAGTGGAGTCAAACTCAACCAAGGCATTCAAACAATTTGAACAATCATCCAATGAAAAACAAGTTTGTATCAAAATAAAGTCTCCAATCAAGTTTCCTTGATTGGAATGTCCAAGTATGATCATGGAGCCAAATACACATATGTTATGCATTGGTTTTCCCCATACTTGGTCAACTTAATGATCATTATCTCGTCAACCTAATTTCTCAAGGGATGCATTAACATTTTGAGTAATTAGGTTGATCCTAGCATCTCACCCCATTTCTAGCAAACAAAAATATTTTGTTAAACTTTATAGTTTGTGTGAGATATCCCCAAGTTGCCCAAAAAATTTTCCCAATAATTCGAATTGATTATGAAGGGTTTTGAATGCTTTTTAATCCTATAAAGCGCGACACATTCCAAATTCCCTTCATAGGAAACTAAACTCATTCTCGGGAAGTGGTTTAGTGAAAATGTCCGCTAGATTTGATTTTGACTCTACATGTGAGAGTACAATATCTCCTCTAGCAACATTGTAACGACCCGAAAAATTCTCTTAATATTTTCTTAAAATATTAAGCATGTTTAGATAATTTTCTGAGGAACCTAGAGGTATTAATATGAACTTTGGCCTAGAAAATCCATGTTTTCTCATTTAAATTGAGAAAACTAAGTATTAATGGGTCCTATGTGAGCTTTTTGGTACCCTAATTATAGGTGGATTTAGGTAATAATTAGTATAAATATAAATAAGATTTAATTAGGCATATTAGCATGATTACGGGTAAGTCTTAGCCTAATTTTCCTAGTTTAATGGAGAAATTAGGTACTAATGAGCTTTAAATGGGCTCCAAAAATGGGTATTAATTAGGTAAAATTAATATAAATATAAAAGAATTTTATTTAGGAATATTAGCACAATTATGGGTGATTTTAGGGGGATTTTCAGAATTTAGAAAAAAATAAAAATAATAAAATAAATGAAATAAAAATAAAATAAAAATAAAGGTGCATGAGCCAAGGATTGAACCTTGGACCTCTTGTACAACCATGTATGCACTAACCAACTCACCTAGCAAGGTATTGTTAGGAGGGAATGAAGTGGATATGGGTTAAGGCATAGAAGAAGATGAAGGGTCATGGAGAGACTCTTCATTTGCCTCCTTAATGGATGATAAATAGGGGGTTTGGGAGTTACCTCTTCTTCCCATTTCCTTGCATTTTCGAAACTCTTCCTCCCCTCATCCTAGCCGAATACCCAAGGAAGGGTTTCCCCTTGGAAAAAGCTCCACAAGAGGTCTTATCTCCAAGATCTAAGGGTTTTTCCAAGGATACAAGGACAAGGAGGCAAGGATCCAAAGATTTTGCAATCTTCTTCCCTTTCAAGGTTCAAAAAATCAAGAAACCCAAGGTAAGACTCCCTCACCTGTGGTATAATAGTTTCTTATGATTTCCACAATTTTTTAGCATGATATATTGGGAGTTTTTGGATTTGATGTTGAAAAGAAGAAAAAAACCAAGAACCCAAGGTCAAGGGTTTCGGCCACAATGTTTTAGGAGTCTATAATTATGCCAAAAATCTTTATAATGTTGTTTAATATTCCCTTATGATGTTTATAGGTTAAATGAAATTTTTGGGAATTTTTGGGGTACCCTAAGTACCCTTATGTTGAAAGAGACAAAACCAAGTACCCTAGAGACCCTATGGGTTTCGGCCACTAGGTTTTAGGGTTCTTAATGGTGCTAAAAATCTTGATAATGATGTTTAATGAACTTTTATGATGTCTAGGGATTAAGTACAATTTTTTAGAATTTTTGGAGTACCCTAGGACACCCTAGGGTTTCGGCCAACATGAAAGAAACAACATCAATACCCTAGAGACTCTATGGGTTTCAGCCACAAGGTTTTAGGGTCCATAATGATGCTAAAAATCTTTATAATAATATTTAATGTTCCTTGATGATGTTTAGAGATTAAGTATAATTTTTGGAAATTTTTGGAGTACCCTAGGATACCCTAGGGTTTCGGCCAACAACAAGAACCCATGTGTAGGGTTGGGTTTAAAACCTCAAGTGTATGTTTTATGTTTTATCATGATATTAAGTAGATGGAGGGTGTTTATGTGAATGTTCCACATGGTCTAGAGACCCCATGGGTTTCGGCCAAGTACCCTAAAGGGGGGAAAAGTTAGGACTTATTCCAAGTAAGGGTCCCAATGGCCCTATGGTAAGGTATGATTGGTGTTTAAGCAATTGTTTTGGGGTTTAATGGAATTTTTCCCATACCCCCATGGCCTTAAAGTTTCGGCCAAGAGGAGGATTAGGGATAAAGGATTAGGGTTGGCCTTAAGTATGGGATCAAAGGGTCCTTAAGTAAAATGGAAGAGTTTCATGTTAACCAAACCATTAGTTATATGTCAAGATTTATATGATTAGGTCATGAATGTTTAAGACATGTGCCATGATTTATGAATGATATGTATGAATGCCATGATTTATGAATGATATGCATGAATGCCATGTCTTATGAATGATATGTATGTATGTCATGCTTATGAATAATGTGTACCTATGCCATGTTATGAATGAAAGATGATGCTTATGTCTTTAAGGCATAAATATGCTAAACGGCACGGTCGATGGTTGACGGTACGACGGTCGTGAGGACCGGTAAATGGGCCAGTAGACGGGCCGAGCTGTAACAAGTTATGTTATGTTAAAGATGCCATGAATGTCTTATGAATGATGAAGCATGTAAAGTATTTTACTTTATGGATGGGCTTGTACCGGACCGAAGTATGGGTCCAAGGGATGGGCACCTTAAGAACGCCCCGGTTCTGGACTACCGACTATGCTGTCCACGGTTCTGGCACTACCGTAGCTGTGCAACAAGGATAGGCACCTTAAGAACGCCTCGGTTCGGGGACTACCGACTATGCTGTCCTTACCCTAGTAGGTCGAGGCTAGCTACCTCATATTTACTTAGGGATGCGCACTTATGATGTATGTATGTGGTACAAGCCAGGGCCCAATGATATGATGAATATGTTTAAGCATTAAAAGTATGTTTTAAAAGGTTAAGCATCCTTATATATATATGCAATTGCCTCATGCATCCATCCATGTTATGCATTATAATTATGATAAGAATATTATGCAAAGTAAGTGTATGCAAGATATGTTTATGCAAATGATTTTGTTTATGCTCATGTTACTATATGATGCCATGATTTGATTGTGTTTATACTAATTTAGAATGTCATGATTTATCTATGTTCATGTTAGTTTAGGATGCCATGATTTATTTATGTTCATGCTAGTTTAAAATGCCATGATTTTATTTATGTTCATGTTAGTTTAGGATGTCATGATTTAATTATGTTTATGCTAAGTTAGAATCCCATGATTTGATTTATGTTCATGCTAGGTTAGGATGACATGATTTAATTATGTTTATGCTAAGATAGAATGCCATGATTGGATTTATGTTCATGCTAGTTTAGAATGTCATGATTTAATTATGTTTATGCTAAGTTAGAATGCCATGATTTTAATGATGTCCATACCAATTTATGATGCCATGTTTTAACTATGTTATACTGAGATAGGACGTCATGATTTTATTTAGGTTCGTGCTAAGAATGTTTATGAAGTTATGTTTGTTATGTCTATGTCTATGCCAAGCACTATGCCATGCTATGAATGTTACGATGTTTATGTCTACGCCAAGTATTGTGTCATGCCATGAAGGTTTATGGTTATGTTTATGCTATGCTATGAAGATGATTATGTTATGTTTTTGCCATGACGAATGTATGCTAAGTGATGAAAAGGCTTATGTCCTAAGTAAAGCACTAAGTATGTAAAGCACTAAGTATGTAATGGCTTATGTGCTCATGAATGAATGATGAATGATTTTAGTGAGTAGGAAAGAGTCTTACTAAGCCTGTGTGCTTATAGTCTTATTTCCTTATACCACAGATCACGCAAGGGGACAGTAAGGAAGCAGCAGGAGGGCATCAAAGAATGTGTGTGATAGTGACTTGGCCAAGGAGCAATATGGTTGCTCGTCTCATGATAGAACTTGATCTTTACTGTTATGTGTTTAAGTATGACTCGATGACATGATACTAAGTATCACATGATGCTACGAATGACATGATGCTAAGTATGATATGATGCTAAGTATAAAGTTACTACGCTAAGTTCCCATGTTATGGTGCTAGAAATGGTAGTAAGTGCATGTAGGAGTAAGTTAAAGGTTTCCGCTGCATTATGATGTCTACATGCCCTAAGTATGTTAACGTAACGCCGCTTTAGGAAAAAAAACGGGTGTTACAAACATGATCTCTAATGAAGTGGTGACGCACTTCAATATGTTTGGTCCTAGAATGATGGACTGGATTCTTGGTTAGGTTTATTGTGCTAATGTTGTCACACAACACTTGCACACCTTTGAAGGTTAATCCATAGTCCTCTAGTGTATGAATCATCCACAACAATTGTGATACACTCTCTCCCATGGCGATATATTCTGCCTCGATCGTGGAGAGAGCAACACAATGTTGCTTTTGACTTGACCAACTATCTAGTGATGATCCTAAGAATTGGCAACCCCCACTCGTGCTCTTCTGATCCAACTTACACCCAGCATAGTCGGAATCGGTGTAGCCAATTAGGTCAAATGATTCGGTACGGGGGTACCAAAGACCAACTCCAATTGTGCCCTTAAGGTATCTCAAAATTCATTTAACAGCAATTAAATGAGATTCTTTGGCACAAACATGATACCTAGCGCACATACCCACAGCAAAAAGTATATCAGGTCGACTAGCTGTGAGGTATAGCAAACTACCTATCATGCTCCGATATTGAGTTAAGTCAACAAGTTTACCACTTTCATCATTGTCTAATTGTGTGTTTGTAGCCATGGGAGTGGTTACCTCTTTAGAATCACTCATGTTAAATTTTCGGAGCATCTCTTGTGTGTATTTCGATTGGTGCACATGGATTCTGTCTCGACTTTTCTTGATTTCGAGTCCAAGGAAGAAAGACAACTCTCCCACTCAAGGTTTAAAATCTCGACCCGTGCCGAGGCTTCGGTCCCACACCAGAACGATACGATTTCGGTATCGTATCGTGCCGTGCCGGTATGGTTTCTATATTTATTTATTTATTTATTTATATATATTAATTATTAGATAAATATATTTATTATGTATAATTTAAAAATAAGTTGTATATTGATTTTATATAACTTCTCAATTATTGAAAACTTAATATTATTAGAAAAAAATAATTAAATAATTTTTTTAAAATAAAATTGATCTATTAATAATTCGAATTAAAATTGAAATATTATAATATGTTATAATAACTAATAAGTATATAAATTAACTAAAATACTACTTTATATATAATAATTATATAAATAAATAAATAAATTATTAATTTAAATAATATATATATAATGATAAAAAAATTAGAATATTAATTAATTACTAAAACAGTAAAATTAAAAAATAATAAAAATTATCAAAATATAAAATTGAATTGTTACAATTTTTTTAGATTTTTTAATTTTTTTTAGAATTTTTAAAAAATATTTTAAAAATTGAGAAAATTAATTAATAAAACTTATTCAATTTTTTTAATTTTAAATATAATTTTATATATTTTATTATGATAATATTTATTTAGGGAAATATTAGATTTAAATAAATAATTTATTATTTTTCTTATTTAATTTGTATTTAAAGTGGAAATTGTATCAATTAATTAATTATTTTTTAAAAAAAATTTGCGGGGACGGGGACCTCGCGCAAGGCTTTCGGCGCCGGCGGAGGCCTCGCGCGAGGCTTCCTGCGCCAGCGGAGGCCTCGCGCGAGGCTTTTGGCGCCGGCGGAGGCCTCGCGCGAGGCTTCCGGCGCCGGCGGAGGCCTCGCGCGAGGCTTCCGACGCCGGCGGAGGCCTCGCGCGAGGCTTCCGGCGCCGGCGGAGGCCTCGCGCGAGGCTTCCTGCGCCGGCGGAGGCCTCGCCCGAGGCTTCCTACGCCGGCCGAGGCCTCGCGCGACGCGCCGTGCGAGGCTTCCGCCGTGTTCCGCTCGTACCGGTTTCGCTCCCCCACCGGAACAGTACCGTTCCGGTGGTTTCGGGCGGCACCGGTCGGCACTTCAAACCTTGCTCCCACTAGACTCATCTCAAACTCACTCTCCATATGTCTAATAAATTCATTCAAATAGCCCTTATTGTTGGAGCCACAAATTATGTCATCGACATACACTTGGGCTACAAATATATTGTCACCATCTCTTCGTAGAAATAGTGTAGGGTCTATTTGTCCTCTCACAAAGCCTTTGTCAATAAGAAATGTCGACAACCGTTCATACCAAGCTTGAGGTGCTTGTTTAAGGCCGTAGAGCGCCTTCTTGAGCTTGAACACGTGGTTTGGAAATTTGAAACTCTCAAACCCCGGAGGTTGTTCAACATAGACCTCTTTTTTTATCAAACCATGTAGAAAGGCCAATTTGACATCCATTTGATAGAGTTTAAAACCTCGATGTGCTGCAAATGCAAGCATCAACCGGATGGATTCTAATCGTGCCACGGGAGCATAGGTCTCATCGTAATCAAGGCCTTCAACTTGACTATAGCCCTTGGCCACTAAGCGTGCCTTGTTTCTTACGATTTCTCCCTTATGGTTCAATTTATTTTTGAAGACCCATTTGGCTCCAATAATGGTGGTCTTCTTAGGTCTAGGGACTAAGTCCCAAACTTGACTTCTCTCGAATTGACCTAATTCGTCTTGCATGACAATGATCCAATCGGGATCATTTAATGCTTCATCAATTTTCCTAGGTTCAATTTCGGAAATTAGGGCAACTTTATTAGCCTCATTCCTAAAGAATGATCTAGTTCTAACCCCATGATGGATGTCTCCAACAATTTGATCTTGGGGATGACTAGAGGCTAACCTAGTTTGCCTCGGTGTTGGAGGTGCTTCTTGGATGGTGTCACTAGACACAGGCTCAGCCTCAGGATCCGGCTGATCTATTAGTTGTCTAGGCTCACCGTCATCAGATTCATCACCATCTACAACACTTGGGCTTCCATCCAAACCTAGTTGCCTAAGTTTGAATTGAACTCCTTCAACATCTTCTGATTGATCATTTGCTTTTGGGATTTCTTCAAAGACAACATCAGAAGACTGTTCAACCAATCTAGATTTCTTGTTATAGACTCGGTAAGCTTTGCTGACTAGGGAGTACCCGACCAATATCCCTTCATCAACTTTCGCTGTGAACTTTCCAAAATGGTCCTTGGTGTTTAGAATGAACACCTTACAACCAAACACCCTAAGATGTTTAACTGTAGGTGGCTTTCCAAACCAAAGTTCATGAGGAGTCTTCCCTAGAAATCTATGAATGAGGACTCGGTTTTGCACGTAGCAAGCTGTGTTCACAGCTTCAGCCCATAAGTAACTCGGTAAAGAGTACTCATTGAGCATGCTTCGTGCAGCCTCTTGTAAGACTCGGTTCTTCCTCTCTACAACATCATTTTGTTGTGGTGTTCTAGGAGTGGAGAACTCATATCTATACCCTCTATCCTGACAAAACTCTAAAAATCTTTAATTTTAAAATTCACCTCCATGATCACTCCTAATTGTTTTAATTGTTGATGATTTTTCATTTTTCAACCCTTCTACAAAAAGAGATAAACACATCTAGGGTTTGGTCCTTATATTTTAGAAAATATGTCCAAGTATATCTAGTAAAATCATCAATGATCACAAAACAATATCTACTACCATTCAAGGATATAATAGTGCTACAATCAAACAAGTCCATGTGAAGTAGATCTAAAGCGGTAGATGTACTTACAACGCTTTTACCTTTGTGTGAAGATTTCGTTTGCTTACCCATTTGACATGCATCACAAAGCTTATCCTTTTCATAATTGATGCTTGGTAAGCCACGAACTAGTCCCTTGTTGGCCAATTTTCGGATGTTCTTCATGTTCACATGTGCTAGTCTCCGGTGCCACAGGTTAGACTCATCTTCTCTTGACATGAAACACTTAACAAAAGCATTAGTAGCACTTTTAAAAGAAACTTGGTAAATGTTATCTATCCTTGTGCCTACTAGTACCGTGTCAAATGTGTCATGTTGTCTAACTAGACATTGACTTGATTGAAAATCAATTGTGTAACCCGCATCACACAATTGACTGACACTTAAGAGATTAAATGTCATCCCCTTGACTAGAAGGACATTCATAATCCTAAGACATTCGGATATTTGAATGTCTCCTATCCCTACAACCTTAAGACTACCATTGTTACCAAAGGAAACATTACCTCTACTTTTTCTTTGAAGGGTAGTGAATAAGGATCTATCATCGGTCATATGTTTGGAGCACCCACTATCAACGAACCAAGTTGATAGATGCTCCCCTCAATCATGACCTACACAACACGAAAGATAGAAGATTTAGGTATCCAAATCTTGGGACCTAAAGCACCTACTAAGCAAGACTTAGACACCCATGCCTTGACCACTTTTCTTTGAACCCTAGGAGTCTTAAGTGGTCTAACATCAGTCCTAGACATTAAAGAAACAAATGATGGTTCTTTAGGTTGGTAACCAATATCGGCCTTGTTGTAAACCGCCCTTTGTGCATTCAAAATCATATCTAAAGTCTTAGAGCTAGTTGAGAACTTCTCAAGAACACTCTTGAGTCTCTCAACCTCACTCTTTAATGATTTGTTCTCATCTTCTAACATTTCTACATGCAAATCATCAACATCCTCATCCCTAGAGGATTTCAATTGTTCAACTTCTACTTTCAATGATTTAACCTTTCCTTTCGACTTTTTCAACAATTCGGTTAAACATGCAATAGTTCTATAACATTTGTCTAATTCGGGAGAGATTACCTCTTCATCATCCGAAGATGATAAAGTCGCGTTTGATGAGTCTGTGGATTCATCACTGCTTTCTTGATCTTCAAGGGCCATGAGTGCTACATGGCGTGTACTCTTCTCCTCCTTCTCTTCATCGGATGAGCTAGAGGATGATTCATCTCATGTGGCCTTCAAGGCATTCTTCTTCTTCTTTGATTTCTCCTCCTTCTTCTTGAGTTTTGGACAATCTTTCTTGAAATGCCCTTTCTTGCTACACTCATAACAAGTAGCATTAGACTTACCAATTTTAACTTCACTAGGGTTACCTTTACCCTTGAACCGCCGGCTCTTCTTCATCATTCTTCTAACAAAGTTGGCCATCTCGGAGGAAAAAGACCAGCTGCCATCCTCCTCGGACTCGGATGAAGATGAAGATGAGGATGAAGAGACTTCCTTCTCCTTCTTCTTCTCCTTCTTCTTGGTCTTTTCCCCTGCGACAAGTGCAATCCCCTTCTCCTTGGGGCCTTTGTTAGCCATTTCATGTAGCTCCATTTCACAAAATAAATCATCCAATTTTACAATTGACAAGTCCTTAGAAACATTGTAGGCATCCACCATGGATGACCACAAGGCATTCCTTGGAAAAGCTTTTAACACATACCTCACAAGGTCGCGGTTCTCAACCTTTTCGTCAACGGAATGGAGACTGTTGAGGACTTCTTTGAACCTACTATGAAGTTCACTTACCGTTTCACTCTCCTTCTTGGAGAGATTTTGTAGTTGGTTGAGGAACAAATCCCTCTTAGCTATTCTTGAGTTCCGGGTGCCCTCATGGAGTTCGATGAGCTTGTTCCACAAATCTTTTGCGCTTGTAAAGGGACCAACCTTGATTAGTTGGTCTTTGTTCATTCCACATTGTAAGGTGACCACCGCCTTCGCATCGGCTTAACCGACCAACGTGAAGACTCCAATTCTTTTCCCTCCCCGTCTCTTGGAGGAATGAAGCCCTCCTTCACGGAGAACCACATTCCGATGTCGGTCTTGAGATAGTATTCCATGCGAGACCTCCAATATTGAAAATCGGATCCATCGAAGAAGGGAGGTCGGGTGGTGCTAAATCCTTATCTCAAAGCCATTGTTGATAGCTCTCGGATGTTAAGCCGCTTGAACAGAGCCCCAAGCTCTGATACCACTTGTTGGTGCTTGGATGGCTAGAGAGAGGGGGTGAATGTAGCTAGACACAAAAATCGTTTTTCTTTTAACAGATTCTGCACTTAGGGTTAGTAGCACAGCGGAAGCAATACACAAACAGAGAAATGCAGAAACTAAACCCTAGACTAAGCACAATCACAAAACGCTAACAAAGAGGATTTACAAGGTTCGGGGATAACTTGCCCCTACTCCTTGGCGTGCCCGTGAGGTGGGCGATCCCTTGATCGTCGGCAGATCAAGCCCCAAAAAATCCGAATAGAATGCAACCTCCTTCTCGGTAGAGTAACCTCTCCACAGCGTTTCAAACGAATGAAAGATTAAGTATAGAGAAACACAGGAAGGAACCTTACAGAGCACATAGGACAGCAAGAACACAAGCGAACTCCTCACCGAGCTCCACTCAGCACTGATCTCACGCAAGAACACCCTGCTCTTCGTGTCTGCTTGTTGATGGACTCGCCAAGCTCCTTGTTTCTTCCAAGTGCTCAAGTATCAGAAGGTTGCTCAAGATTCACAGTTGCTTGCACAAGAGAATCAAAGTTGTCGCAAGAACTTCTCAAATGTTTCTGTTCGATTATCAGACTTCATCGCCACCAAGCTCTTAAGTCTCTGCCCAACTCTCAGGTCACAGGCGCCTCTGCAGCTCCCAGCTGCTCACCAGCTTCTCTGCAACAGCCTCAGCTATCCTGACCTCATCTGGACTCACTGAACTCTCCAGCTAAGCCCAGGTCAGCTCGTCAGCTTCCAGCCGTTGCCAGCCCACGCCATCCCTTGTGACCTGAGAACAAGAAACAAACAAACTTGCTCAAAGGAAAGACTCCCATTCACCCTCCTTGAGTGTTTGAATCCATCCCTGTCGCCTGCACACTTAATCAGAGGCTTAGCAAATGAAATCAAAGTTACATCAGCGATAGCAGAGAAAATCAGTAGGAAATCAGAACGCAATCAGACGTCTGACACCGCTTTTGAAATAAAGCTGTCAGCTACTGATCGGTCACCAGACCGATCAGAGGGACTCCTGATCGGTCACCAGACCGATCAGGATGGGTTCAAACCGATCAGGCTCCAGCCTGATCCGTCCCCAGTGAGAAACCTGAAATCGCAACTTTCTGGTGATCGGTCAACAGATCGATCCAGCACCAGCTGGGTTTCCTCCAGCTTCTTTCTGCCACACCCCTGATCGGTCACCAAACCGATCAGGTTGTGGCCTGATCGGTCTGGGGACCGATCAGGACACTTCCTGACCGATCAGGCTGGAATCAGGCTCCAGCCTGATCGGTTATAGTGAGAAACCTGCGACAATTGATCGTTCACCAGAACGATCTGAATAGTATCCCTGATCGGTCACCAAACCGATCAGGAGCCGAGAAGTAAGGTTCCCAAAGTCACTGTATGCTTCCTGATCGGTCACCAGACCGATCAGGAGCCGAACAGTAAGTTTGCCAAAGTCACCGTATGCTCCCTGATCGGTCACCAGACCGATCAAACATAGCTGGATCGGTCACCAGACCGATCCATGAGGGAACTCCATGCCAACTTCCTTGATCGATCACCAGACCGATCCAGGCAAGGCCAAACCCTCTCTAAGTCAAGAGAACTGGCTCCCAGCCTCCCTTGACTCGCGCTCAGTCCCTTGGACCAAGACTCCGTGCCCAGTTTCACTCACCGGGACTTCAACCTAGCCCTCCAAGCTAGGACCTGGCTTCACTCACCAGGATTTCAACATAGCCCTCCAAGCTAGGACCTGACCCTCGAAGCCAGGCTTTCATCCAACCTAGCTTCCCAAGCTTTGACCTGGCCCTCCAAGCCAGGGTTTCATCCTACCTAGCTTCCCAAGCTAGGACTTGGCCCTCCAAGCCAGGGTTTCATCCAACCTAGCTTCCCAAGCTAGGACCTGGCCCTCCAAGCCAGGGTTTCATCCACTCTGTGCCTAGTCCCCGACCAGGACTTAATCCCAATCATCTCATTAACCTAAACTAAAATCGGTGTCAACACCAAAACAACAATCAGGGTCAGACTGCATTAACAAAGGGAAGGCTGAATCGATTGCCCAATTGATTCAGCTACCTTCTGTTCTCGCAACTCATTTCTCCTAATCAATCAGCTAATTGATTCACACCTTCCTTAATCGATCACCCGATCGATCAAGGAAGCTTCTGTTCGCGAGAAACCAAACCCTAATAGATTGCCCAATCGATTGAGTCCGACCCTAACTTGTGTGCACAAGTCTAGGGTTCCCTACCAAGTGTCCGGTTAACCCCTTTGACCTCCCTGGATTTCTCCTGCCTAGCTCTCAGCTAGAACTTAACCTGATTCCCAATCAAGTTTGCCCAACCCTCGAGTTAGGTCTAGTCTCTCGGTAGACTTCCACCTTGCCAGCGTGCGATCTCCCCGATCCACCTAGACTTCACCTAGTCCCACTAGGTGTGCCTAGTCCCCCTAGGACTTTTCTCGTGCCAGCGTGCGATCTCCCCGATCCACCTGGACTTCACCTAGTCCCACTAGGTGTGTCTAGTCCCCCTAGGACTTTTCCCATGCCAACGTGCGATCTCCCCAATCCACCTGGACTTCACCTAGTCCCACTAGGTGTGCCTAGTCCCCCTATGACTTTTCAGTCAAGTTTCTAGTCAACCTTGACCCACTTGACATCATACGATATTCAAACATCATTATCCAACATCGAAACATCCGACTTTAAGCTTACCAAGCTTACCAGACATAAGCTCACCCGAGCCTAGTAAAACTAGGTCAACCCTGACCTAACCAAGATTGCACCAACAGTAATTGTTATAGAAAATTTAGTTTTATATTTTTTGATGATAGAGTTCGCCGTGGCTTATCCATAAAATTATTTTTTTCAAAATTTTTGACTGTTAAATTGATTTTTTTTATTTTTCATTCAAAAACCAATTTTTAATTTTAAAAATATTTAAAAATTAATTTTCATGAAATCTGGCATTTCTATAGACTATCTTTTGAACATTGAAAAAAATTTTAAATTTATTTCAAGTCGAAATCTAATTTTAAAATTATTTCTTTAAAAAATTATCAATTCTAAATTCAATATTATTCTCTTATAGTTAGAAAATTTATTTTACTTTAGAAATTTTTAGAGAGATGAATCTATTAAATTTATAACTGAAATAAAAATATGAGTAATTTTGACTAAGAATTAAATTTTAATAAATTTTTTTATCGACAATTAAACTTTTAATTTTAAAAATAATTTTTGATAAATTTTTAAAAATTAAATTTTTTTGGAGACTAACTATTACTTTTGGCATGTTTTCAAAAAATTTTAAAAATTTTTGATGTCTAAAAATTTTTTATGAAATTTTTTTTCATAAAATATATATGCCTTTAAAATTACTCATGTTTTTTTTTTCAAAGTTCACTTTAATTTTTCCTTCAAACCTAGTCAAATATTTGTAAAAATCTAGTTTAAACATTTTTAGATTGCTTTTACCCTTATTATATTTTTTTATGTTTTTATGTGATCAAAGAGAGAGAAAATAAGATTAAGTGAAGAAGAGGTCTAAATTCCAAATTTTTTGAATTCGAATTTTTTTTTAATTGCACAATCAAATATTTATTAGTGTCATTTCTATATGTTATTTAATCATAATATAACTCGAGTTGATATATATCAAAAAAGAAGAGATTGTAAATATCTCAGATAAATTTTGATTTGATAAACTGATTCAAATTAGGTTCTGGTGATTATTATTTAAATGATGGACTCAGTCTTTGTTTTTATCATTTCTCAGTTTATAAATGATCCATGTTTATGGTTTATTTCAACTTAATTAAAATAGTATAAACAAATGTAATTTATTTAGTTAATTGTTCGTAATGAATATTGATAAAAATTTCAAGAACAGTAATTAATTGATATATATAGTTTATTATATTAAAACTTAATAATCATTGATAATTAATTAAGATGAAAGTTTAAATAGTTAAAATGTGACTATTAATAATTATTAGATAAGGATTGTAATGATTTTACAGTATTTATAAACAAAATTAAATCTTTATAATCTTTAAATAGCTAGTAAATAAAGAAGACCTCTAATTATCATTTCTTCAAAAATTTCTTCTCTAATATTTACAAAATATTTTGATAAATAATTTTTTAAGTATGAAAAAATTATGCTCTGAATTTATTAGATAGACAAATCAAGAGTTAAATTATCCAAAAAAAACTGCTCTTTTAAATATCATTTTATGCTTCTCTTTGAAACAATTTTAATTAAAATTGCACATCTTAAAAATAATTTAAACACCATCTTAAAACAACTTATGAGATTCAACAGATAGGTTTAATCAAAATTCTACTATTTGGAACTACATTGATATTTTTAATATGATATAATAACACAAACATTCATCATCGTCGTCGAGAATAATATACCACAATTCGAAATCCAACTGCGACATTGAAAGTCAGTTGTTGGACAAATTGACGCGAAATTTTTTTTAATTGACATTATATAAATTTCTAATTCTTCGAATCCTACCTGTTTTTGTTAAAATAAATCAAAAAATACTCATAAAAATTCATCGTCAATATTCTTAAATTTACTTTTCACTATAAGAAAATTTTTCTATAATATATTACAGAATGATTCAAACCATCCCTGGATTATTCCTTAAAGGTATCTAACTATTATATTATTATCTGAGAATAAAATTTACTCAATTAAAAAAAATAATCAACTTAGATAATATTGTCCATAAAATTTTTTTATCGACCGTCCAAATAAATTAAAAAATACTCACAAAGATAATTCAAAAACTCAATATTCATTTAAAATAAAAATTTCTATAAATATATAGTAATTAAAAATTAAATTATAAATATCAAAATTAAAATTGAACATCCCTTATGCTACATAATTCCTGAACAAATTTACTCGACCAATGAAAATAGGAGTGGATCGTTCGTCTCCGGAATCAGTCGAATCCGCGAGGATTTAAATACCTGCAAAATTTTTTTAAAAAAAACAATGTCAGGTTTTCTTCACGCCTCCCGAGGCAAGTCATTTTTCCACTGGCTCGGTAACCCAAAACACCCTCATTTTTTCCCCTCTCTCGTCTGCACACGAACTGTACTTTCACTGTTGATGCACGAGAAGGAGGCATTCCGAGCCTTTTCAGCTCCACTCACGCCCATATTAAACAATTGCACCAGTAATGGACGCATAGTCTACACTCTACGGAGAAAAGACAGGTAAATGTTAGATCAGATTATAAATAAATTTAGAATGATATTCTATAGAAATTTTTTTTTTATGGATAATTAAAATAAATTAAAAAATATTTGTGATGAACGATATAGAAATTTAACGTTAAAAAATTCGTGTCATATTTAAAGAAAAATTTTTTATAAAATATGTCGTAACTAAGGATCGAATCGTAAATGTCTGGGATACCAACTAGTCGTCCTACCGCTACACTATAGTTTCGAAGGCAAAAACAAACTCAAAAGACAAAGACAGGTGTACTTACAGGATGGACTGATGATTAACACGTAACTGTTGTCAGTATAAGGTCTGAGAGTCAAAATTTGACAAAGTCAATATGTCCGTCCTCTTTACGTGTTAACAATAATATCCGAGTTAATAATTTTTATGATTTATTCATATTAATTTTAAAATAAATTGATAGAAATATTGGGACGAAAAAATCGTCTCTGTCAACGTAGTCTCTCTAGCATCAAATGTACTTTCACTGTTGATACACGAGAGGAGAGGAGCATCCTGACTCTTTGCAGGATGTGTCTGTCCATTTTCTATGCCTTTTAAGTCATGTGCCATGGCCTCTCTCTCTCTCTCTCTCTCTCTCTCTCTCAATCGCAGAGTTCGAGGTGAGTGGGAGATCAAGGGCCAAAAGAGTGAAGTGAAAGGGTTGGAATTAATGCAACTGCATGAGCAAACATGTTTTGTTCACTTCAAGTTCCAAGCAACCAGGAACACGGAAGCTTGCCATTAACCTGAATTCATGGACGGCTGCCTCCTCCTCATCAGAAAGTAGTCGAGTTCCAAAAGTGTTTAGTTTAAGGTTTTAGGGTTTTCGAAATCGAATTGTGGGAAAATTTACAGGTAGAATTTGTAAAATTTGGAACATAGTGAGAAAGAAGGAGCTCCCTTCAGTCCAAGTGTGGAATGGAAGGGAAGGAATAGACTCCCGCATCATTCACTCATTCACATAGTAGCTTAAGTTTCTCGTCTCGCTACCGTGTTCGAATGAATGAGTCGGCAGCTAATTCAAACCCTAACCATCCATGAGTGGACTGAAGAAAGCTCTTTCGTATGCATTTTTCAATCTTTTTTATTAAGAAATAATAATAATAATAATAATAATAAACATATATTGTCAACGATCTAATATCGTTGACCCCTAGTTAGATATAGATAAGTAAATTATAAGAGATATTTTATCCTATCACAGTAACCTTTTATATAAAGAAAAACAAATACTCAATGAACTATTTTGTATCTGAGAATTATGTAGATTCTATTGGAGCAACCACTAATGTAACCCTAAACTTGGCAAGATATGAACAGTACAAGAATGCATGCAAATATAAATGGTTGGATAATTAAGATCATAATAGAGCTAAAAAATCAGAATAAAATGACACGAAAAGAAGAAGCTATTGAAAAGCACACAAACTCCTTCACAACAAGCATCAAGTTAACAAGTAAACAATTAAAGTTCTATAAGAAACCGGAAAACATATGAATAAAGGCAAATGAATAGTTTTCAAGTACATATAAACAGCAATATATAACTCAACAAAACAGTAAGGTAAAGTTAATTAGATAAAGACAACATATATATTTATTCTCTAGGGAAATTGGAGATCCACCAGGATCATAAACATTCAACTCAAAAGATTATTTTGGCCATGCACTTGTTGATCAAAACCCTAGATTGTAGGAAAGAAAGGTGAGAGGGACACTTTTTACCAAAAGGATGAAGAACATACCTAAAGATCACAGTATTTAATTTGTTGTGTAGATCTATATATCAGAAACAAACCTCTTGGCCAGAAGCATAGTTAGTACTTTGTTGGAGGTTTCTATTTGGTCTGCTGGAAGAAAACCCTAGGATTTTGATCTAGAGGAAGAGTTCCTCACAGTGACAGTGACAGATCCTTCAGCCATTAATTCCATACCCTAATCCTTACAGATCTTCCCCTCCAGCCAGAACTGCACAGATATATGTTATTATAGAGCAAGAAACACTTGTAATTAGTTTCTAAATGAAGAGAAATCAAAGGACAAAGCTAAAGGTTTCGTGTAGAAGGAGTAGAAGAAAGGAGATCAGATACATTTTTTTTTGTGAGTAGGAAGGGAGATATAGGCCTTGCTCATCTGAGAACTGGAGACAAAAAGAGAGAAGGGGGGAATAAAATAGATAAAATGAAATGGCAAAAAGACGAAGTATTTGCCTTAACGTCCCTGTCAATTCGTCTCAGAATTAAAACGGAAAAGATAAATTTGGAGGTCGTTGTTGTTCGGTGGATTGATGATTAATTCTTTGAGTTTATCCTGGAGATGAGATGTATGGTCTGATGGATGGATTGTTGTGTGTCCAAAGTCTACAATGAGGCAGGGGATGGTACTGTATGTGCTGCCATTCTTGACTGTTTTTGCACACTATTTCTTTGTTTTTAAATCCCGACATGTACGCTAGAGATTGGTTTTCAGAATCATCCCTATTGAAATTTGAATTCTAATCCTCCCTATTGAAATTCAAATTTTAATTCTCTTATTTACCTAGAACGGTAAACGAATCAAATGTTAATAAGTAATTTTAGTATTCGATTTGATAAATCTTATGTATGTTCATTCAATATATATATTATCAAATAATTTATTAAATTAAATGAATTTAAGTTTGATTTGATAAATCTTATGTATGTTCATTCAATATATATATTATCAAATAATTTATTAAATTAAATGAATTTAAGTTTGAACATATACGTGTTCAGTTTGTTATATTCATGAATAAATATTATGAACTGTTGAGCTATTTACAATAAAGTTTGTAAATGATGTTTATTAATAAATTTTTATCAACATAATAAATAAATAAATAAAATAAATAAAGATGAACAAAGAAGTTTCTATTATCGAACTCAATAATAAAACAAACAAATTTTAAAATGTAAAAGTTTCAAATAAGTTTAAATTTAGAGCTTGATAAGTAACATCTAAATAAATCAAATTCAAGTTAATAAAAAAGAATCAAGTAAACTTAAATAATCATTTTAATAGCTCAGTTCATTTTAAGCTTGATTTATCTGAGTTTGATTACTTTATCTCAAATAAGTTTGAACATCGTAAAATTTGGAATTTGAGTTGGTTCGTCTCATTTACCACCCTATTTTATTTATATTTGAGGGTCATGTACAAGGGACACTTGTGTGTCTATGTATCCAATTTATAAATTTTATAAATTTGATGTCTAAGCATAAGAAAAGATAAATCAATTACGAGTGGATGGATTGAATTAAGCTAGCTAATCACATGAGCTAAGTCAGTTGAGTAAATTAATTGAGCTGAGGTGATTGGACTAATTGGCTTAATCGTCGGCTGAAATATCAAATTTGTCTAGCCAAGTAAGTCAAACATGAGAGAGCTAGGTAAGTTGATTGGATCGGGTGAACCTAGTGGATTAGGTAGGGTAGGTTAGATAGTTGATTGGGGCAAGACCATACAATTGACCCAAGTGAAATGGTTGGATTAGTCAAAATGATTAAATAGTGAACTAGTTAATTAATTATCATTATTTTGATAAAATCGCCGTCAGGCCTAGGGTACGATGATAAGAAGTGAGATGAACTTCTTAGATACTGAGGATTCAAATCTCATCCAAAACATATTACATCTGATAAGTTTGAATAACTTATGATGTTGGACGGTCCTCTAAAACTCATCTACACTTCTTGATATATCTTAGTGACAGGATTAGATTGATTATTTTAAATTAATAAAGATTATATATATATATTATGTCCAACAAATATATTTTGATAAATATCGTTAACATAATAAATAAAGAGTAATGATAGGGAGAGTGAATTTGGGAGAGTAAATGGGAGAGTGAATGACGTGGCAGTTATTGTATATACGTTCGATCGCCGATCGGACACCACCGGCGGCCTCTGATCACCGTCCCGAATCAAACTATGTCCTAAGAAGATCGGTGAACTCATCGGGAATCGCCGCAATTACGATCTCGTCGCATTCACCGTCAATCCGACGAGATCTCAATTACCGGCGACCCTGCCGGGTTCACCATCCCCCAAGACATAGTTTGATTCGGGACGGCAATCAGAGGTCATCGGTGGTGTCCGATCGGCGATCGAACATCTACACATTAGCTACACGTCATTCACTCTCCCATTCACTCTCCCAAATTTACTCTCCCAATCATTACTCATAAATAAAATAATTTTTTAAACGTTTAAATTTATTGTCATAACCCAACAAGTTTTGGGGTTCATAAAAAATTAAACTATTTAACCTATGATCATAAACAAATACGTAAATATATTTGATGGGATTGAACATCCCGTGACCCACATGTGGATGGAAGAAGCTATGTGGCAAGAGGTGTCGAGCCTAAACGACTCTCTCTCCGGGGCTCCCTAGACCCTCTCGAGAAGGGGATCCCCCGAGACCCTCACGGGTAGATACACCCCGGGATTAAATCAGAAGAGACACTCCCGAGATCACCTCGGGAAGTCATGTCCCTGAGACCATCTCGGGAAGGCAAAATGCCCGGGACCCCCGGGTCGGAAGATCCCGAGATCACCTCGGGGAAGCGGAGTCCAAGAAGCATTCGGCCTCAAGGAACGATCCCCCTTTCTTCGAATTTGTGGATAATCATCACCAATTATCACAGAGTCATCATGGCCCATAATTGTCGCAACGGTCCGACGGCGTGGACTGTACGTGCAAAGGTTATCCTATAACCGACAAATCGGGGTGACGTGGAAAAGATCGTGGAGACTCGTGAGACAACCGCCGCAGGTATAAAAGGTACTCCAACCCCTCCGGTAAGGGGGTTACGCCTTCTCTACTTCACACACTCTTTTGCCTTCTCTTCATCTCCTAGATCGAGGCACCGACTTGAGCGTCAGAGTGGGCTCCGCCGAATAATCTCCAGCGGTTCTCCTAACGCTCGTGTTAATCTCCCAGGGTGTGAGTGTTTCCTCTAGCGTCAACGTCCACGTGATTTGAACTCTAATGATTGACCGTCGACGTCGATTCCTTTTAGAATTTTAAAAGAGAAGTGCATATAAAAACTATTATTTTCAAGAACTATATTCTTCTAAATATTTTTGTAATTCTTCTATTTATATTTCCACGTGAAGCAGAGGCAGAAGGATGACACCTAATTACGCGAGCGAAATTTGTAGGTTATCATAATTTTAATGATAATGAAGGATATGGGCTACATATATTCTCTTATAAGAGTTCAATTTGCAAATTGCAACCACTCAAACAAACCTTGTAAATTATATATTATTAACACTTAAAGATATCTAGCAAATCTTTCTCCTTTTTTTTTAAAAAAAAATTGTCAATATCTTTTTTCGAATGGGGACAAGATCTAGAAAAAAAACTATTCCTTATAGTAGGTAGATTAGTAAGGGTTCTTTCACATATGTTTTTGTTGGTGTCTTTATTTTCTTAATTAAGGCGGTAATTGAGTGAGCTAAGTTTTAAGATGTTCAATCTTATTTGATAAAATAACGAGCAAGTCGAGTTAAAGTTAAAATAATTAAATCATTGAAATAATTATTCAAGTTTATTTTTTATGAACTTGACTTTGGGTAAAACTTGCCTTGAGCTCATTTAGATGTTATGTATCAAATTTTCAACGGCAATTTACCAAAGGGCGTACGCAACAATTGGTAATTACCAACGGGTGCACCATGGTTTTATTTTCACCAAAGGGCGCACTCATTATAGTGAACTTCCTCTTATACCCCTCATGTTATCTATTGTCTTTCTCTTTCTCTCTCAGTAATAAATTCTGTGACGTCAGCACATGCAACGTGACTTAATTACTGACTTTTATTTTAAAATAATATCTAATGGAATCGGCGTTAAATTAAAAAATGTAAGGTAAAAATTAAAAAAATATTTCACTTTAAAAATTTCTCATCCAACGTGATTTAAAAATATAAATAAATAATTTTTATTTTTATTAATAGAAATTAATATATTAAATAATATTTAATAAATATATTAATGTATAAAAAGTTTTTGGAAACAAACTGTTGGATTTAAAAATATAAATAAATGATTTTATATTTGATTAATAGAAATTAATATATTAAATAATATTTAATAAATATATTAATGTATACATATGTTTTGAAAAAATTGACCGTGGTAGCTTTCAGGCCCACGCTGGGCCTGAAATATTTTTATTTCAGGCCCACGCTGGGCCTGAAATATTTTTATTTCAGGCCCAGCGTGGGCCTGAAATTTTTTATTTCAGGCCCAGCGTGGGCCTGAAATTTTTTATTTCAGGCCCAGCGTGGGCCTGAAATTTTTATTTCAGGCCCACGTTGGGCCTGAAATCTTTTGATTCAGGCCCGACGTGAACTCAAATTTTTTTTCTATTTAAAAAATATATTAATATATAAAAAAACCTATCAAAACACTTAATTTTAGATTCAAACGCAGGGCCTGAAGTCATCCCAGGAGGGTTTGAAGTCAAATAACTTCAGATCCTATAAATAATTAATTTAATAAATAATAATTAAATATAAAAAATATTTTTAAAATAAAAAATTTTTAGTGAGGGCCTGAAGTCATCAGTGACTTCAGGCCCTCTATCTGAAAAATTTTCCCTTAGGCTTGAAGTCATCCGACTTCAGGCCTAAGGAGGGCCTGAAGTCTGATGACTTCAGGCCCAAGGAGGGCCTGAAGTCTGATGACTTCAGGCCCTCCATTAAACATATAAAAATAATAAAAACTTTTTTAAAAAAAAATATATATATAATTACATAATAATAAAATGTTATAGGAGTGGTTTAGGTATATCAGTGAATTTTGAGCAAAACTCACTGATGGACCTACCATATTTGGAATTCTGAAAACTCATTATCAGTAGACAGGGTTGAGCTAGGAGATGAGATTTTGGGTGCCGAAACCTCTAATCTTGCCGTATCACCAATGCTATAGTAGTGGTTTAGGTATATCAGTGAGTTTTGAGCAAAACTCACTGATGGACCTACCATATTTGGAATTCTGAAAACTCTATATCAGTAGACAGGGTTGAGCTAGGAGATGAGATTTTGGGTGCCGAAACCTCTAATCTTGCAGTATCACCAATGCTATAGGAGTGATTTAGGTATATCAGTGAGTTTTGAGCAAAACTCACTGATGGACCTACCATATTTGGAATTCTGAAAACTCTATATCAGTAGACAGGGTTGAGCTAGGAGATGAGATTTTGGGTGCCGAAACCTCTAATCTTGCTGTATCACCAATGCTATAGGAGTGGTTTAGGTATATCAGTGAGTTTTGAGCAAAACTCACTGATGGACTTACCATATTTGGAATTCTGAAAACTCATTATCAGTAGACAGGGTTGAGCTAGGAGATGAGATTTTGGGTGCCGAAACCTCTAATCTTGCTGTATCACCAATGCTATAGGAGTGGTTTAGGTATATCAGTGAGTTTTGAGCAAAACTCACTGATGGACCTACCATATTTGGAATTCCGAAAACTCTATATCAGTAGACAGGGTTGAGCTAGGAGATGAGATTTTGGGTGCCGAAACCTCTAATCTTGCTGTATCACCAATGCTATAGGAGTGGTTTAGGTATATCAGTGAGTTTTGAGCAAAACTCACTGATGGACCTACCATATTTGGAATTCTGAAAACTCTATATCAGTAGACAGGGTTGAGCTAGGAGATGAGATTTTGGGTGCCAAAACCTCTAATCTTGCTGTATCACCAATGCTATAGGAGTGGTTAAGGTTTATCAGTGATTTTTGAGCAAAACTCACTGATGGACCTACCATATTTGGAATTCTGAAAACTCTATATCAGTAGACAGGGTTGAGCTAGGAGATGAGATTTTGGGTGCCGAAACCTCTAATCTTGCTGTATCACCAATGCTATAGGAGCGGTTTAGGTATATCAGTGAGTTTTGAGCTCACTGATGGACCTACCATATTTGGAATTCTGAAAGCTCTATATCAGTAGACAGGGTTGAGCTAGGAGATGAGATTTTGGGTGCCGAAACCTCTAATCTTGCTGTATCACCAATGCTATAGGAGTGGTTTAGGTTTATCAGTGAGTTTTGAGCAAAACTCACTGATGGACCTACCATATTTGGAATTCTGAAAACTCTATATCAGTAGACAGGGTTGAGCTAAGAGATGAGATTTTGGGTGCCGAAACCTCTAATCTTGCTGTATCACCAATGCTATAGGAGTGGTTTAGGTATATCAGTGAGTTTTGCTCAAAACTCACTGATATACCTAAACCACTCCTATAGTATTGGTGATACAGCAAGATTAGAGGTTTCGGCACCCAAAATCTCATCTCCTAGCTCAACCCTGTCTACTGATATAGAGTTTTCAGAATTCCAAATATGGTAGGTCCATCAGTGAGTTTTGCTCAAAACACACTGATAAACCTAAACCACTCCTATAGCATTGGTGATACAGCAAGATTAGAGGTTTCGGCACCCAAAATCTCATCTCCTAGCTCAACCCTGTCTACTGATATAGAGCTTTCAGAATTCCAAATATGGTAGGTCCATCAGTGAGTTTTGCTCAAAACTCACTGATAAACCTAAACCACTCCTATAGCATTGGTGATACAGCAAGATTAGAGGTTTCGGCACCCAAAATCTCATCTCCTAGCTCAACCCTGTCTACTGATATAGAGTTTTCAGAATTCCAAATATGGTAGGTCTATCAGTGAGTTTTGCTCAAAACTCACTGATAAACCTAAACCACTCCTATAGCATTGGTGATACAGCAAGATTAGAGGTTTCGGCACCCAAAATCTCATCTCCTAGCTCAACCCTGTCTAATGATATAGAGTTTTCAGAATTCCAAATATGGTAGGTCCATCAGTGAGTTTTGCTCAAAACTCACTGATATACCTAAACCACTCCTATAGCATTGGTGATACAGCAAGATTAGAGGTTTCAGCACCCAAAATCTCATCTCCTAGCTCAACCCTGTCTACTGATATAGAGTTTTCAGAATTCCAAATATGGTAGGTCCATCAGTGAGTTTTGCTCAAAACTCACTGATATACCTAAACCACTCCTATAGCATTGGTGATACAGCAAGATTAGAGGTTTCGGCACCCAAAATCTCATCTCCTAGCTCAACCCTGTCTACTGATAATGAGTTTTCAGAATTCCAAATATGGTAAGTCCATCAGTGAGTTTTGCTCAGAACTCACTGATATACCTAAACCACTCCTATAGCATTGGTGATACAGCAAGATTAGAGGTTTCGGCACCCAAAATCTCATCTCCTAGCTCAACCCTGTCTACTGATATAGAGTTTTCAGAATTCCAAATATGATAGGTCCATCAGTGAGTTTTGCTCAAAACTCACTGATATACCTAAGCCACTCCTATAGCATTGGTGATACTGCAAGATTAGAGGTTTCGGCACCCAAAATCTCATCTCCTAGCTCAACCCTGTCTACTGATATAGAGTTTTCAGAATTCCAAATATGGTAGGTCCATCAGTGAGTTTTGCTCAAAACTCACTGATATACCTAAACCACTGCTATAACATTGGTGATACGGCAAGATTAGAGGTTTCGGCACCCAAAATCTCATCTCCTAGCTCAACCCTGTCTACTGATAATGAGTTTTCAGAATTCCAAATATGGTAGGTCCATCAGTGAGTTTTGCTCAAAATTCACTGATATACCTAAACCACTCCTATAACATTTTATTATTATGTAATTATATATTATATCTTTTTTTTGAAAAAGTTTTTATTATTTTTATATGTTTAATGGAGTGCCTGAAGTCATTAGACTTCAGGCCCTCCTTGGGCCTGAAGTCTGATGACTTCAGGCCCTCCTTGGGCCTGAAGTCATCAGACTTCAGGCCCTCCTTAGGCCTGATGTCGGATGACTTCAGGCCTAAGCGAAAATTTTTCAGATAGAGGGCCTGAAGTCACTGATGACTTCAGGCCCTCACTAAAAATTTTTTATTTTAAAAATATTTTTTATATTTAATTATTATTTATTAAATTAATTATTTATAGGATCTGAAGTTATTTGACTTCAAACCCTCCTGGGATGACTTCAGGTCCTGCGTTTGAATCTAAAATTAAGTGTTTTGATAGGTTTTTTTATATATTAATATATTTTTTAAATAGAAAAAAAATTTGAGTTCACGTCGGGCCTGAATCAAAAGATTTCAGGCCCAACGTGGGCCTGAAATAAAAAATTTCAGGCCCACGCTGGGCCTGAAATAAAAAATTTCAGGCCCACGCTGGGCCTGAAATAAAAATATTTCAGGCCCAGCGTGGGCCTGAAAGCTACCACGGTCAGTTTTTTCAAAACATATGTATACATTAATATATTTATTAAATATTATTTAATATATTAATTTCTATTAATCAAATATAAAATCATTTATTTATGTTTTTAAATCCAACAGTTTGTTTCCAAAAACTTTTTATACATTAATATATTTATTAAATATTATTTAATATATTAATTTCTATTAATAAAAATAAAAATTATTTATTTATATTTTTAAATCACGTTGGATGAGAAATTTTTAAAGTGAAATATTTTTTTAATTTTTACCTTACGTTTTTTAATTTAGCGCCGATTCCATTAGATATTATTTTAAAATAAAAGTCAGTAATTAAGTCACGTTGCATGTGCTGACTTCACAGAATTTATTACTGAGAGAGAAAGAGAAAGACAATAGATAACTTGAGGGGTATAAGAGGAAGTTCACTATAATGAGTGCGCCCTTTGGTGAAAATAAAACCATGGTGCGCCCGTTGGTAATTACCGATTGTTGCGTACGCCCTTTGGTAAATTGCCGAATTTTCAATTCAAATTTATTTGATTGTTTAAAATTTTAGTATTTTAAGCTTGTTTTATTAGTTATTGAGTTTGATAATACAAATTTATTTGTTAATTTTGAAAGTTTCTTCGACTTTTTACCAAAAGACGTATCCAAGAATTGGTATTTACCAAAAGGCGTATCATGGTTTCATTTTCATCAAAGGGCGCACTCATTTTAGTGAACTTCCTCTTATACCCTTCCTGCTATGTACTGTCTTTCTCTTTCTCTCTTATTAACAAATTCTAAGACGTCTGCACGTGCTTTTTCAGACTTTTAATTTATAATAATATATTATGCAATCGGCGCTAAACTAAAAAACGTAAGGTAAAAATTGAAAAAAAATATTTCAGTTAAAAAATATCTCATCCAACGTGATTTAAAAATATAAATAAATGATTTTTATATTTTATTAATACAAATTACTATATTAAATAATATTTAATAAATATATTAATATACAAAAAATTTTGGAAAAAAAACAGAGCGTGCGTGGGCCTGAAATCTTTTGAATCAGGCCCGACGTGGACTCAAATTTTTTTCTATTTTAAAAATATATTAATATATAAAAAAACCTATCAAAACATTTAATTTCATATTCAAACGCAGGGCTTGAAGTCATCCTAGAAGGGTCTGAAGTCAAATAACTTCAGATCCTATAAATAATTAATTTAATAAATAATAATTAAATATAAAAAAATATTTTTAAAATTAAAAAATTTTCAATGCCCTTGGGCCTGATGTCTGATGACTTGAGGCCCTCCATCATTAAATATAAAAAAATATAAAAAAAAATTTTTATAAAAAGTATAATATATAATTACATATTATTTATAATTTATATAAAAAATGTATAATATATAATTACATAATAATAAAATATTATTATAAAGAAATCCAGATATGGGAGATCCATAGTGGGTTTTGGTCAAAACCCACTGATATTTCTAAACTACTCCTATTTCATTGGTGATATCTAATATATAGATGTTTGGACACCTAAAATATTGGACCTCCCATATCCGGATTTCTGAAAACTCATATGAATAGAGAGGTTAGAGGTAGGAGATGATGTTTTAGGTGTCCAACCATCTATATATTAAATATCACCAATGCAATAAGAGTAATTTAGTCATATCAGTGGGGTTTGACCAAAACCCACTGATGGACCTCCCATATCTGGATTTCTGAAAACCCTATATCAATAGACAGGGTTGACCTAGGAGAAGATGTTTTAGGTGTCCAAACATCTATACACTCTATATCACTAATGCAAAAGGAGTAGTTTAGAAATATCAGTGAGTTTTGATCAAAACTCACTGATAGACTTATCATATCTGGATTTCTGAAAACTCCATATGAATAGAGAGGGTAGAGGTAGGAGATGATGTTTTAGGTGTCCAAATATCTATATATTAGATATCACCAATGAAATAGGAGTAGTTTAGAAATATCAGTGAGTTTTGACCAAAACCCACTGATGGACCTCTCATATCTGGATTTCTTTATAATTACATTTTATTATTATGTAATTATATATTATACCTTTTTTATAAAAATTATAAATAATATGTAATTATATATTATACCTTTTGATAATTTTTTTTTTATTTTTTTATATTTAATGATGGAGGGCCTGAAGTCATTAGACTTCAGGCCCAAGGGCACTAAAATTTTTTTAATTTTAAAAATATTTTTGTATATTTAATTATTATTTATTAAATTAATTATTTTTAGGATCTGAAGTTATTCGACTTCAGACCCTCCTGTGATGACTTCAGACCCTGCGTTTGAATCTGAAATTAAGTATTTTGATAAGTTTTTTTATATATTAATATATTTTTTAAATAGAAAAAAAATTTGAGCCCACGTCGGGCCTGAATCAAAAGATTTCAGGCCCACGCACGCTCTGTTTTTTTTCAAAATTTTTTTATATATTAATATATTTATTAAATATTATTTAATATAGTAATTCTATTAATAAAATATTAAAATTATTTATTTATATTTTTAAATCACGTTAGATGAGATATTTTTTAACCGAAATATTTTTTTCAATTTTTACCTTACGTTTTTTAGTTTAGCGCCGATTCCATAATATATTATTTTAAATTAAAAGTCTGAAAAAGCACGTGCAGACGTCTCGAAATTTGTTACTGAGAGAGAAAGAGAAAGGCAGTACATAGCAGGAGAGGTATAAGAGGAAGTTCACTAAAATGAGTGTACCCTTTGGTGAAAATGAAACCATGGTATACCTTTTGGTAAATATCAATTCTTAAGTACGCCTTTTGGTAAAAAGCCGAAGTTTCTTTACAAATTTATTTGTTCATTTTGAAAGTTTCTTTGTTTATTTAATATATTGGTAAGAATTTTATTAACAAATATGATTCAAAGAATATTATTCATAAATATTATTACGAATATTACAATATTAACGAATTAAATACATAAGTGTTTAGGTTTATTTATTTAGTTTAACTAGTTATTTAAACTTGTTTATTTAATTGATCTCTTGTATATTAAATGAAGATAAATATATTCTTACCAAATCGAATACCAAACTTATTCATAATCATTCAATTCATTTACATCCTTATTTTCCTATTTTCAATATTATTCTTTTTTTATGTTGAATTCTAAGAAGAGATGAAATAAACAGTCTAATACATGAACATGACTAGTCAAGTATTTTGACCGACTAGCAAAAGGATGTTGAAGAAGAGAAAATTGAAACTTTAGAATAACAATATCGGTTAGAATTGCTGAAAGCGAATATAAAGAATATAATTTACAATTCTGATTAATTTCAGGCACTAATTTAGTAGAAATGGCAGAAATTAATAGAAAAGAAAATTTTATTGAGACATATTTTTTAGTGCTTTATATTGGGCTGAATAGAGAAACAGAGTTTTCATAATATTCATAAATCTTTGGACATTATTATTTCTATTATTGAACTCTAATAAATATCTCATTATGATGAGTGTATATATCTATTGTATCATTGTTACATAATAACATTCTCATTATGATCTATCGTCAAATTTGATTCAAGTTGCAAAGATGAATATCGAGTCCGCTCAAGTCGAATGACAACATGAGCCAGTATAGCAATCTCTCCGAGGGATCCCTCTGAAAAGGATTCAGTAGTTGTCTGGCTCCTTATCTACTGAAGAAAGCTGTGGTATGGGGCAATGGAAATGGATCCAAATGACTTAAATTTCTTCAATCGCGCCGATTCAATCCAATACTTTGTTAGCCGAAACACAGGATCGGATCATCGCCTCATATCATGAAACAACACTTGAGGACAAGGGCCCTGCGCGCGAGTTTTCCTTCTTTCTCTTTGTGTGTGTGTTTTGTCGAAAAGATTTCGTTAGGTAGCTTCAAAGCGAGGGCTGATACATGATCTTAAGTTGTAAGTAGTCCTGCAAAGAAGCTGTTGCATGCAAAGAAGCTGTTGCAGGTTGATCGGAATCAAAGATGGAATGGTATAGAACATGCAGCATACCAAGTGAGCTTAATCAGGAGCTCTCTGCATTTTCTTGTTCGTCCCAATCGAGAGCTGCACTAGAAAGCTTTGCTGTCACATAAAATTAGAATAGGGTAAGGATTCAGAAATGAAAAATACATATGACAAAGAACAGCTATAAATTGTCATGATCCTCAATCAAATGGTTTATCTTATATGAAAATTTAACTTTATAAAATGTGAATTTCTACCTTATTTATCCACTGTTATTTGAAATTGGCAATACAAATCTTGTCATCCACTGAGCTTTATGCAACCCAACATCATTAGTAACAATTAAACACATTAAATCAATTTTCATCACAATGACTAATATCTTCTTTAACCTCCCTTTGACCGCTACACCTTAGACTTTAATAAATTCCAATATAAATACACAATCTATTGGTCTAGTATCTTCTTGTGTATATTATTGGGGCATTTTTCTGAACATGCCAAAAACAAATCCAAATGAACAAGCAAGAGAGATCAGCATCTAACAGTTTACGCATGGGCATGTGGGCATCAGTGAGACCTAACCATGAAGACAGATATACACGGGCAATCTCAGTTAGTATAGTTTTACCAAATCATGATTCATTTTCCCTTCAAATCGAGAAATATTGATCAAGCACAAGTTCTTGTTAAGGATGCTAGTAGGAGCCCTAGAGTCAATTATGTGATGATTGACTAGGGACTTTTTGTATCATATTCTATCATTAATAAAGGCATGTTTGGTTATTATACTTACTTTATTTTTGTGTCAAATAACTAAGTATAATAATGTCCTTGTGTAGTAGGTTCTTATCTACATTATATCAATTGGTTGAATCGATAGTGAGATAATGTATAGAACACTACACTAAATTATTCCTAGTCAAGCATTAATATTCAGGGACAATATTAATGCATAAAGACTAACATGTACGTCAATTGATGACTTGAGCTCACAAGTCATGGATATGTGATATCAAGTTGACATATGGGTATACATTAGAGAATGTGTACTGAATTTATCCTCCATGAAAAAGTTTCATAGATTGTCATACGAGTGTCATAAACTTTCTCATGTGACTATGAATAGTCCTTAAACCTGAAGTCACTACGGTTCCCTACATAAGGAGTTATGTACTTTGGTATCGTCAAATGTCACCCGTAACAGGATGGATTATAAAGGCAATCACTGGGTATGTAATGAATTATGCGGAGGGATGTGAGTGATGTACATGAGATCTATCCCTCCCATATGACGGGAGTGATATCTGTGGGCCCCTTGATCGAGTAGGACTACTAAAACGCATGACCATGCTTAAATGAGTCGATATGAGATATTGAGCTCATTTGTTTGAGTGAGTCTACTCGGGGATCAAGAAACACAAAGATTGATTGAGGATGACACGGTCTATGCCTCATTGGTCAATCTAGATATCAAGGATAGAAAGACAAGGTCATACATTATCATAGTCAAGGAGGTTTAGTCGGATCTCGACTTTTCTTGTTACTTGGGTAGCAATGATGCATTGCTAGATGTCGCTCATTTTTTTTTTTATCTACATTAGACTCATTGCTTATGTGTCTAATGTGTTTAGGCGCATTGCCAACGTTTACGAGAACCTATTAGGTCACACACTAAGGACATGATGCTTCGGGAAATCTGATCGGGAGCCCGAGTTGGGAACTCGGGAGATCTGATCGGGAGCTCGAGTTGGGAACTCGGGAGATCTGATCGGGAGCTCGAGTTGGGAACTCGGGAGATCTGATCGGGAGCTCGAGTTGGGAACTCGGGACACAGCTCGGGAGACTCGGGTCAGGAGCTCAGGGACTTGGTCGGGAGCTCGGCGCTCGGCAGACTGGGTCTGGAGCTCGGCGACTTGCTCGGCAGACTTGGTTGGGAGACCTGGTCGGAAGCCCGAGAGGCCCGGTCGGAATTGCAGGGGAAATTCATTAAAATGTTTAATAAATGAAAGAGAAAAGTCTCTCTTCATTGGATGAAGAGTCGCATGAAAAGATGTGCTCTTTATTGGCTTTAGTGAAGGGTAGTCAAAGAGACAAAAGACTCTTCATATTCATGGGATGAGTATAAAAGAGAGTCTAGTCATTTTGAATGATATAGTGTTTCTCTTCTTCCCTTCCTTTCTTCTTCCTCTTCTCCTCCTTGGCCGAAACCCTTGTTGGGTTCTTGGTGGTCTTGTGAACTATCTCAAGTTGCTAGCACAACTAAGGTAGTTCTTCCCGAAGTTGAGAGATCGTATCCGTGTGGATACGAATAGAGGCACGGACACTTGAACGTGCGAGAGATCCGGTGCATCTCGGATGAGCGGGATAAGCGAAAGACATGCTCCAAAGGTATACACTTTAGATAGATCTATTAGATAAATGAACTTTGTACGAGTCTTTCTTTCACATGGATCGCTCGAGGGATTTTGTTTCCGCTGCGTTTTGTGTTTTAGTGCCAGGAGATCCCAACAAAGAAATAGTTATATTAATTGTTCTTGCACAGTTTCATGGTTTTACCTTCCATCCCTCGCCACACTAGCCAGACTCAAGGCATGCAAAAACAACGCTCTCTGTTAAATAACTTCGATGGATACGTTTTCTCAAGTCGTGGAATTAAATACCTATTTGTCTTTAGTTTCTTTCATTCCTTATTGTTGTGAGATATGTTTTTCTTCCTTGCTTTCCTTTTTATCTTGCTTTTTTTATTCTCCGCATTCCAAAGATCAAAAAGCAGCAAGCTAAACATTCAAGAAAGTGACTTACAATCACTACTGAGCTCCAGTCTTTTCCTTTTATTAGAATCACTGGTGATTGAATTAAAATTGCTTTGTAGTGGATGATATTCGAGCGATGCCAGTGCCTGTTTGTGCTTCCCCAATTTTTTCTTCTCCTCCTCCTGTCAAACATAAAGATAAGATAAATAATAAAAATGACCAACTGCAACAATCCTACATATATAGAACGAGAATATCAGAGTCATACATAGGCCTTGTGAAAATTAGCAATCTGTTGCTTACAGACTTGAACTTCCATCTTTAGAGCACAGACTCGAGATTCGATTGGTACAGTGCACTGCTCAACTATCTGCTTCTGTCTCCCCAGAACGACTTCTGGCTGCCATACGTTTAAGGCAACAGATGCAGTCCTGAAATATTAAATTATTAGAACATCGACAACATAACAACAGTAACAATTAGAAGGCTAAGTGTTCGCCTAGTGATAATAAACTAGGGCTTGGATTACTAATGTCTAAATCATAGCAATCTAACTGAAAGAAAGTGATAAAATAAAGAAAAACAAAAGGTTTCCTCAGGTACCTCAAGAGTCTAAATGAAATAATATGCACAAGGATGACCTCAACACATATCCTACATTCAATTTTCTATTGTATGTGGTCAGTTTGCTTGAAATTGGACTACACCAAGTGTTATGCAGCTCATGTGTTCAATATTATGTTTCTTGTAACTTCAGTATGTACTTCATGTGGCAGTTGTAAAATTAGAAATTTTTGTTACACATATTTATGCAATTTTTATGACTGCAATTAGTGTTAAATATTATGTTACTATGAACAATACATATAAGTTCATACCACATGTGCTTTAAAGCAGGATACGAAGAATTTTTATTACGGTGAATTTGTGATAAGTATTTTGAATATAATATATAATTCTAGTAAAAAATTAACATGATACTAAATCTCGATATTTTTTTGTTGTTGCAAAAGAGATATGTTTGGGAGGAGGGCCATGAGGACGAGTTTAAAAAAAACTTGGAACGGCTTATTACTCAGGGACATATTATACAAGTTGAGGAAGAAGTAAACCAGGCCATCTAAGATCCCCGAGGCAGTTTGGTTGGCTTGGAAAGCCATTTGGGATGCCCAGCATTGGTAGGATAATTCAGCAATTGCTCGAGGAAATCGTAACTCAAAGCTTGTTGGGCCCAACACTGGATTCACAAAGCATATTGTTGGATCATGTTCTATTGTCGAGCATACATCTAACTTGGTAAGTTTAGCATTAAGTTATAATAAATTTTCTTACAAGTGTTTTTGGTTAGTTTTAATGTACTTGAATTTTTTGTACGCAAACTGCTAAATTACAGAGACCTCCACTTGTTGGGAGATATTTAACAAGATTTATAAAAAGAAAGATAGGTCATATATCGATTGACGCTCCTCAGCAATTAAAGGATATTAATTTTAGTGCATATATATTTGTAGATTCAGAATGGAGATTAATTTATTTAGTTTTTTACATAGGGAACAATGACCACTAGAGTCGCACAGGTGTCTCGGCCTGCTGTAGAGGGGGAGACCTCACAGCCTCTTTCCACCGACGAGGTTAATGACATTTATTATGACGTGTTGGTGGACGGAGGAAGACCGCCCTATGCAGCCTTGACTCTCAGACCAAAGTTGTCTATGACCGGATGAGAGCTCGAGATTAGGGGTCGTCCAAGTTCCTCCTCATCATCAAGTGAGGTACGTGAATTGCGAGAGGAAAATAATGATCTGCGAACTCGAATCATGTCATTGGAGACGACGATGGTCGAGAGGGACATAGAGGTATGAGAGATGCGGGAGCTCCAGGCTCATATTAAGAAGATACTACGACAGATGCAAGCATTTACAGCGACGTTATCTCCGGTTTCATAGATAGAGCCTCATCATCGTTTGGGAGGCACAAGATCCTGAGAATTCGCCTGCTAAGTAGATCTTTTAGAGGTATGTTATTCTTTTTCTTATTTGTTAGTTTTTTGTTCTGCATTTAATAAATCAAAATATTACTATCATTTTTTTTTATTATATGCATCGATAAATGTATTATACTTTTTCATTGTCATTTTCAGATTTTGCATATTTTGGGACTCATATCTAGACATCCTCTTGGTTGAAAGGTATGTATTTTGGCATATTATATGCATCGCTAAATGTTCTCTAGATATGGTTTATAATTTACGAACACGAATTATGTCTTTTTTATAAATGCTTGTAGTTGTATCTAACTTTAAGTTGTATTTACTACTAATCAAAAAATCTTTCATGCAAGATTGAAGCTCATTTTGATCAAGTTTTTGATTAGTATGTCTTGTATTTGACTCTTTCTTTCGTATTGACTCATACTATGGATTTTACTTATTCGATTTGGAGACATCTTATATTTGGGTGTACAATACAGTATTTTCTGCATTTTAGTTTATATGGACTGTAGTATGTATTATTGTTATGATGTGTGTGGATTGTATGTTGATTGTATGTTGAGTTTGTGATGGTTTGTCGTTAGTTTATTATATAAACCATCGTTTGTGATGATTGTAGTATATTGATATGAATATAAACAGGGAAAATAGAAAAAGTGAGGAGGGGTGGGGAAAATGGTATCATAAATTAGCGACGGATAATTGACTTTTCCATCGCTATTAGCGATAGATAATTAACAAATCAATCGCTAGGCGCAACGGAAACCTTTAATTTTCGTCGCTAATAGCGACGGAAAAGTCAAATATCTATCACGAATAGTGACGAAAAAACTAATCCGTCACTATAATTAAGTGAAAATCTTATTTTTTTGGCGTGTGATAGCGCGGAAAATTGATTTTCCATCGCTAATAGCGATAGATATTTGACTTTTCCATCACTGTAAGGTAGCCGCCAAACCTTTTTTCCCGGAACATTAGCGCCGGGAAATCAATGCTCCGTTGCTAATAGCGACGGCAAAGTCTATTTTCCGTCACTAATTTGCAGACCGACAAAGCCAATTTGCTCCAGTTACTAGCGACGAATATTTGCATCTCGTCACTATAAAATAGCGACGGAACATTTAAATCAGTCGCTAATAACGACTACGATGAACTTCTAAGCGATGGGAGACTTTCCGTCGCTATACCCTATTTGAAACCTTGATCTTACATATTCAACATATCCTAAGAACACAATTTGCTAATTTGGTATTTTGAAATTCCAATCATCCATACATATATGAATTTCATATTGAACAATGCCAAAGTTTTCAAAATTTCTCTACCACCCTTAGCATCATGAACTAGCTCCCTTGTTTTTTTTTTTATTTTTTATTTTTAACCAGGCAGCAGACAAATTGAACCTGGGGTGACCGGCCTGGCCCCACGGAAGTTTCCCACCGGTCACCAGGGTAAATCGGGAAGCGCTCGCGGTAGCCAGTCTAGAAGCCCAGCGTCCCAGGGTTCGCGCCCCATTTGGAGGAAAAATTCCTGCAAAATGCGCCGTAGCTGAGGATCGAACCGCGGATGCCTGAGTTAACAACTAGTGATCTTACCGCTGCACCATAGCCCCGGGGGCTAAAAATAAAAAATAAGAAATGAACTAGCTCCCTTGATTTAGTACACAAAACATAGGCATGTCGATTTATTCAATTATCAAATACATGGAAAGTTGGGAATTAAAGTCATCAGTATGCTCGAAGAAACCAGCAACATAAAGAAATGTTAATGCCCAGAAAAAGCCTATGAGTTTTAGTAGAAACTGAAGCAGTTAATTTGTGATCAATCCACAAGGAACAGATCACGACGAGAAGGAATGAAAGTGTTCTTGCTATGAAACAGCAGATCTAATTAAAACAATAAAGCACCTGGCTCTCTCCAAGTTTCTCAACTCTTCGACAGCGACCTTGAGCCTGTCGCCTTCCCGCACCAACGACAACTTTAGCTCTTGCAGCCTCTTCCGAGAAACAGCTACCTTACTCTGCGCGAAGAGCATCTTCGCTCTCTGAAGGGCGACCCTCTTTGCCTTGTCCAACTTGAATCTGAATCAAAACTCAAATCTCGCATCAAAGGCGGAGTAGACAAGGAAGGCAGGCAGGCGCGCCCCGCTTACCTAGTCTGGTAGAGGGCTTTGGGTGACGGGGAGACGTTTTCGTCATCAGGAAAGTCGATGGCGAGGAGGGCAGACCACAGGGCGGGGTCGGCGGAGAGGCGGCTGAGGCGGCGGGAGGCCGTGGCGAGGGCGCAGAGGTCGCGGTAGGTGAGGCGGGCCGAGTCGGTGCCGATCTCCAAGATATGAGCCCATATGTCGTCCGGCAACATCGCCATGCTCTCGCCGCCGCCGCCGCCAAGACGAAGATGAATTATAGGGTCAGCCAGACACGGATCGAGAGAGATTGAAGGAATATTTTCTGCCCTATTATTCGCTTATTTATTTTATCGGTAAATTGCCATTAAATCTCCAATAACCTTTTGAACTTTACAATCACTCCCCACACAAGTTTTTCTTTGTTTTTACTCCCTGATGAATTTGAGTATAAAAAAGGAAAAATTGAGTATACATAAGTGAAAACTGAGTATAAAAGGGTGAAACTTGAGTATAAAAGAGTGAAAATTGAGTACAAGATTATTGATGTTATGGATACAAACTATCATACTCAGTTTTCTAACTTTTATACTCAATTTTCTTCAAATAATACTCACCAAACATCACATCAGGGACTGCATGCAAAGAAATGTTTGTGTAGGGATTGTATGCAAAGTTGACTTGGTAAGTGGGGAGTTTAGGAAAATTTACTCGTTTAATCATTTTCACGTCAGATTCAGTTAGGGGTGTAATCGAATTGAGCCGAGTCGAATACCTGAGAGTTTGAGTTTGGTTCGTTTATTATCGAGTCGAGCTCGAACTTAATTTATCGGATATAGTAATGATTCGCGAACATATTTGAGCCTAATCGAGCCCTAAACGAACTTACCAAATATAAATTATTAATTAAATTAGTCTTCAATTTATTAAAAAATTAAATTATATATTCTAAAAAATATAAAATATTTACTAAAATCTATAATTTTATTCATACAAATGAGCTTTATTGGATATTTTATATTTATTAAATATAAAAATGTAAAAATTATATATTTAATGTTAAATATTAATTTTATATTTTACGAACTAACTCACGAGCTTATTAACGAGCCTATTCACGAGATAACGAGTCGAATACTGCTGAGTTTGAGTTTAAGTTTGAGTTTGGTTCGTTAATATTAACGAGCTTTATTAAACGAGCTCGAACGAGCTTCTATCGAATCGAGCTCCGAATAATTCACGAGCGGCTTGATTCATTTACAATCCTAGAATCAGTATACTTATTGGAATATTTGTCCTTTAACCCTTATAGTTTCTTGTTTTGCTCAAATAAGGTAAGATTCATATATATATATATATATATATATATATATATATATATATATATATATTTCTCTCAATTTAGGGAGTGTTTGGGAGAGCTTTTACTTTTTGAAAAGTGATTCTTGTAGAGATTATCTTAAATTTAGTGAGAAGCTAAAGCATGGAGTGTTTGGAAATAGAAGCTAAAAACTGATACAAGGTAAAGTTTGAGTGTTTGGTGAATAATTGCTTCCAAGCTTAATTTTTAGTTAAATGACAATAATATCCTTAAACTATATAAATTATTTTTTTTAATTATCTAAATATAATTTTGATACACCATCAATAATGTTTTATATATTTATTATTATATTTTGAATATTATATCAAAATTAATTTTTTAAATAATATATATGTTTAAAAAATATATAATTAATAAAAATATAAAATATAAAAAATGACAAATTTATAAAAATTTATTAAAAAAATTATGAATATATAAATTATATGAAAATATAAAATTTTATTTAAAACTATGGTGGTAATTATGTAAAATGATAAATTATTAAGGGTATAAATGCCTACTTTTAATTCTAGACCATAAGCAAAAAAGCAGAAGCAGAAAAAAGCATCAAATTCTTGCTTCCAGCTTTTGGCTAAAAGTTATAGAAGTTAAAACAGAATCTGGTATTCACAAACACTCAAAAATACTTTTATGTAGTTAGAATCTAAAAAACAACTAGTAGAAGCTCTCCCAAACACTCCCTTAGTGAGGTAAGATTCGAATCTCTTCTAATTTTTAGCTTTGCTCATGTTCTCGCCTTTTTTTTTAATTCAGGAATACAATTTTTCGTATTTTATTAATTTCATAGGTGATCAATCCATTCTTACAGAAGTAAAGTTTCTCATCGTAATTGAAACTCAAATTTTAAATCTAAAACCCTTGAGCGGGACTTGTGAAGTTGGGATCTTACTTAAACCCTTGACATTTTGAATGTAAACAAGTTTGATGCAAATTCCATTGTGATCTTTTCTTTATACTTTTATTATGACAATTATATATATATATATATATATATATATATATAATGAGCTAATTTATGGTAGACAATTAGGGGGCTTTTGGTTTGAGTCATTTTTCATTTTCATTTTCCAGAAAACCGCATTTTCTAATTTTCTGGAAAATGATTTTTTTTCATTCTCCAGTTTTCCAGAAAACGCTATGTTTTTTTCTGGAAAACAAAACTGAAAAATACAAACCAAACATGTTTCCAAAAAATCACATTTTCTACATAAAATGAAAATGAAAAACAGACTGGAAAATACAAACCAAACGCCTCCTTAGCATCCTCAAGCAAAAGAACAACTACAGGAAAATTTGTAGTAAATTCTACCCCCACTAGGTGGGTCATCATCCATTACAAAATTGAAAAACAAAAAAGATTAAAAAAAAAAATCTACACAATCTGTATGGTTTGGTTAGGGTTACAACAAATTCAGCAACTTCCCCATTGTCGAATGGGTTTCTCCATATCAGACTAAAGGGTTAATGTTACGGCATTGTATGATTATAGATGAGGTTTACCGATAATCCAGTGCCATCTGATCCAACCTTGCCGCGATCAACTTGGCCTAATTTATCAATCTGTGATACACTAATGAAGCTATTGATAGTATACATAGCAGAACTGGAGTGAAGACTGCCAGGCATATGCAACACTCTTCACTGCGGTTGGGCAGTTGGAGCTGTCTGTGGCTGACCATAGAACCCAACACCTGGAGATTGGTAGAAGCCCATCGAGGTCGATTGCTGCTGCTGCTGCTGCTGCGGTGGAGGTGGCGGCGGAGGTACAGGTGGGATAATGGGTCTTGTGAACCCCAACGACGCATGGGATAGCAGTGGAAGCGGCAGTGAACTGCCTGGAAATGGAAAAGGTCCGATGTTTGTTACTCCACTTGTTTGTGCAAATTGCTGCAGTGGTGATGGTGGCAGTGGAGGGAGAGGCGGCAGTGGCGGGGTAAACGTTGGAGGCCCCTGATTCCTCTGGGATACAAATGGAATCGACTGATGCTGTTGCGGCTGCGCCTGGCTAAAGTAGGAAGGTATGCCCATATCAGGCGTGGAAATCAACTTCTCGAGCCGGGGTTTCTTCTCCAAAGAGAAAGCAGCTTGACCATCAGAGAGGACTTGGGAATTCAGGCTGTTGCCCATGGAAGCAGCTTCCTCTGCAACCAAAGACGACAAGATAGAAGATAGAACCTGCGCCGATGATGATGATGCGGCCAGCTTTGCAGCAACTGCAGCCGCAGCTTTCTTGTGATCGTCTTCTGCACTGCTTACGCTGCCAGCGAATGAAGTTACAGAGTGTGGGAGTGGAAGTTGAGGAATGGACATTGGTAGGCTAGTGGTAGGGTCAAAACCACTTTCCCCTGCAGCCAAGCCTAGTTGTTGCCGCCGCATGCTATTGGCGTGTTCACTGAGGGAATGAGCAATCTGGAAACAAGATGGAAAACAAACAGTTACTAACTCGAGAAGAATTCACATAAATATAATAGATTTATGTCGAAAGCAATTAAAAAGGTCAGTATTCATCTCTGATTTAACTATCTCATGAACTTATCAAAGCCAGGAAGTGGTTGTTTTGAGGCAAATAAAATTTTGAAGGGACTAGGAAACTGGAATGTGAAAGTGCCATCTGACTTCCAATGTAGAAGTCATCGAAACAATCGATAGATGATCCATGAAAAAATTGATTCACTAGTAAAAACACAATTAGAAAGTTTGTTTCTTCATTCAGCAAGAAAGCGCACCCGTGAAGAGTGATAAAAATGTCACTATAAGCATCAACATTCGATATTTCAATACAAACTAGTAGCACTTCATAGTAGTGGATATCCTTGCAAAGAATATATCACAGAATCAGCAGGCAATGGACTACTAGCAGGTTTTGAATAAAAAAGGAGGAAAAAAACATTGTCGAATGGTGTAGTAATTAACCAAACACCTAGAATAACATACACAACAGCAAATGAGAATTTTGTATTTTAACTTGACAAAGTGATATGTTAAAGTGCATGTTGGATATTAATTTTACTTAAACAGAAATTATAAAATCCTCGAAGATATTTCTTACCTGTAACTTATCGTTAATGAGTTCCAGCTTAAATTCCTGAAATATTTATTTCCAGTAGAAAGTGAAAATGCATTAGAAGAAGAGTCTAATTTTATCACCTAGAACCTTAGGTGGATGAGAAGCAACACCTGCTCTTTTAGAGCTTCTGTCAACTGATAAACCAGTGTAGCTCGAGTTGATTTTGCAGTTTCTAGTTGTTCGATACATTGTTTAAGTACAGTTTCCTGGTTTTGAAGATCAGTTATACATGCCAGCCCTTGTTGATCACCTGACCAAGAACGTCATAAGAGGATCAAGACAATATCAATGAGCATACCATCAAACAAAATTGCAAAACTGGAGTACCTTGTTTAGTTACAATATCAATGTTCTTTTCCATCCTCTCCAGAACTTGAGCAACATCATTGCATTTGCTCAAAGCAGTATCTTCGCTGGAATATTCATCAAACACAGACTGATATGCAGTCACTATCTTTTCGGGCATTTCACCGAGAGCTAGTTTCTGACAACAAAATCCACAAGGAATGAACATTAAACAATTTGCTTTAAATGGTCAAATACTTTAGTCCATCAAGGGTAACAGAAGCAGGCAAAGTTAAATGTGTATACTTACTACTCGTACTGAATCAGCATCTTTCCGAATTAATTTGATGGGATTTGAATTGCTCTTGCCATTGTTTGAAACAGGGGCAGGGACAGCACCAAGGATCTCATCCTTTAGACCTCGGCCACGAGAGCCAAATACTTTTCTTTCATCCCAAATCTCTACCTGAAGTCATCAGACAAAATGCAAGTATACAAAAAAAAAATGTCAAACTATCCAACAAATTGGAGCATTATATCACCAGTCTCTTAAAAGCATTGGCAAACCAACACAATATTATTTTTTTGCATTTCCACCCTAAATTTCATTTAACAACACTGGGCAGGTAATGATGACACATCAAATCAAACACAGACAAGGTGGCAAAAGGCGATTCGCTCGCCCCCAACGCCCCCGCCAACCCATCCCAGGGCCAACATGAAGAAGATAAATCACGGGGGCTACTAGCCGGATGTTGTGTCTAGTGCATGGGTAATGCGGGTACACTGGCTTTGCCAAATTTTGACCCCCAGACAAGCATCAATCACAAGTATCTGATTTAGGGGCATTCATTAACACATCAAATCAAACATGGATAGTAGTCAGTCTAGATAAACTAAGGTTCAACTTTCAAAATATATCTGATTCGAGGGCATTAATTTACCATGTAATTGCATCTGAAGTGTACATATCGCCAAGTATCATAGAAATGTATCTATAGTTTCATACATCAATATGAAGCAAGTGATTGCAACTCCGCCCAGTTTTAGTGCTTGCAAGCATTAATTATTGTTGTGATAGGTTATTAAAGGAAATAAAATTAGTTGGATTATTGCGATGCCATGATGATATACCTGTTATCGTTACTTTGCACAGTTGTGAACAGTTCGTTGCCTTGCCTTCAGACTCTTGCACTAGGCATTCATGGTTTGTTAATTTTGAGTAAAGCGATGCCATGCTTAGTTATATACTGCTCCAACATCAGCTAAGATCAGGTACATCCGACCAAATATACCATTCACTTCAATGAATTGACCACAACTAGACTGGAGCACAAGTCATTCATGGTTTCTTAATTTAGCATAGAGGTATGCCATGTTTAGTTATATATTGCTCTAGCATCAGCTAAAATCAGGTAAGCAAAATATACAATTCACAATTCAATGAACTGGCCCCAAGTAAATCATGACAGCTTAACTGATAGAAATTGATGGCTAATCTAACCAAGAGAAACCAGAATGAGCAAATTCTAAGCAAGAGCCAGCAAAAAAACAGAAACATAGGATTGGTTGAAAGTAAAGGGGAGCTCATTGAGCAGGCATGATAGCAAATAATGATTTGGATCGGTGGCTTCGTATTGTAGGATCATAAGAGAAGAGAAGTGGGGGACACAGCAAAGGCATGGCTTTTTTTTACTTGTTCACAGCCAGGTGGCAGCTAGTCCAAGGCCCGCGATCGTTAATCACTTCCGATGGGCAATCCACTAACAATCTCCTTCTTCGAATAGAAACTCGGAGACGGAGATTCATCTTTACAAAGGATAGGTATGCTAACCTGACTTACTAGGGCTTTCTTGGTTGAGCCACATGCACACTTAGTTAATCTTGTTAGATCACAACACAGATTAACTTTGACCCTTTGCTATTATCAAAATTAGGTTTGATTATCTGGTGCTCCTACACCAACAATCTCCTTTTTTATTATGACAATCTAGTTCAAAGTTAAGTAAACTGAAACATATGGAAAACATTTTAAAATTATTTTAATAAGTTTTCAAAAGTAAATTTTAACAAAAACGCTCCCCTTAATTTGATCTCTCCCCCTGAAATTAGTATTTAAGGGATTTTTAAGATTTTTGAAAAACACTTAACTTTTGACTACAATGCTTTTCCCCTTTCACATATATCAAAAACTAATAAAACTTTAAAAAGACTTTTTAAGGTAAAAAATTTCAAATTTTTTTTTAAAAAGATAAGGAAATTTTGAAAAAAAAAATTAATTTAAAAAGAAATTTTTGATGTGAAGATTTTTAAAATAGAAAAACATTAAAAAACTTAAGATAGAAAGGTTGTAAAAGGAAGATTTTGAAAATATTTTTTATGTTGAAGTGACAAAGCAACAAAATGATGTCATAATTTAAATTCTCGTAATTGAAATAATCAGTAATCAAGAGATTCTAGAGTCCAAGCACGATTGGTTTGAAACTGAAAAATAACTAACTTTGAAAAATATTTGAAAACAACTCATCAATTTTCCTTAATAAAAATGTTTAACTTTTGTTACTAACTAACTACCATAAGATAACAGTGTTCACTGAGTGTAAGTTTCCAACTAGTTATACTATGAAGGATACTTGATCAATGTAAATTTGTATTTTTAACCTAGATTTATGATGATGCACTAATATAAGCATATGAAATTCACGCTTGACCCTAAATATCCCACAATTCTAAGTGTCTCAGTACACAAGTAAAGTAATTATAATGTGCTTGTGAGATGCTAACTGCCTAAATCTATAGGTTGATGTTTTCCATGTTAAGGCCCAGGCTAGGTTCACTTAAAAAGATATAAGGTTTAAAGAAAACAAAAATTTTGAAAAACATAGATTCTAAAAAAACATGAGTTTGGAAAACATAGACTTTGAAAAGACTTTAGTTTGAAAAACATAGATTTTGGGAAAAAAAAACCATAAGTTAAAGCATATATTTAAAAAAAATGATAAGTTTGGAAAACATAGAAAAGTTAAAGCATAGAGTAAAAAATCATATTCCTAGCTTCTGAACGTGTCAACTCAGCTTCTACGGGTTTAATGAAGATGTATGCTAGGTTTGACTTAGACTCCCAGCTACACGGTCTTTAATGTTTTACTTCTATGTGTTTGGCTCTTGAATGGTGAATTGAATTTTTGGTTTGGTTAATTGAGTTGATGTTATCAATTAGGACTTTAGTGTTTTTGTAATCTAATTGGAAACATTTTAGTATATGCATAATCCATAGTAGTTGAGCTACGCATTCCCCCATTGCTATGTACTATGCTTTAGTAGTGGATAAGACAACACAGTATTACTTTCTACTGTATCAGCTAACTAGACATTGACTTAAAAGTTGACAACTGCCACTTGTACTCTTTGTTTAGCTTGCACCCAACATAGTCTGAGTTATAGTATCCTACTAAGTCAAAAATGTTTGTTCTAGGATACCAAATTCCTACATTTAATGTTCCTTTAATATACCTAAGTATTCTTTTACAATTGTTAAGTGTGATTCTATTGCACATGATTGATACCTAGCACACATACCATCTGCAAATAAAATATCATGTCAACTTGCAGTTAAGTATAATAGGTCAATGGATTTTCTTTGTAGATCATCGTCAATTTTTACATGAATTGTCATTGGAGTATTAATTTCTTTGGAATTTTCTATTCCAATTTTTTTAATTAATTCCTTAGCATATTTATTTTGAAAAACATAGTTTCCTTCTTTGGTTTATTTTATTTGTAAGCCCAAAAAAAAACTAAGTTCACCTACTAAACTCATTTCAAATTCATGTTCTATTAATGCGTTAGATTCTTTTAAGAATTTTGTGTTGGTTGAACCAAAGATGATGTCATCTACGTAGATTTGGACAATAAAGATATATTTTTCTAGGGTTTGAACAAATAGGGTTAAGTCGATTTGTCCTTGGTTAAACCCTTTCGATACTAAGTAGGTTGACAGCCTTTTATATCAAGCCCTAGGTGTTTGTTATAATCCATACAAGACTTTCTTTAATCTAAAGACATGGTTTGGGTTGGTGGTCTAGATCCTCAAATTCGGGTGGCTGACTTATGTAAACTTTTTCCTTAATGAACCAGTTAAGAAATACGGACTTTACATCCATTTGATATAGCTTAAATCTTTTATGTGCTGCATAAGCTAGTAGCATCCAAATGAACTCAAGTCTAGCTACAGGTGCATAAGTTTCATCATAGTCTAGTCCTACTTGGCTAAATCTCTTAGCTACTAATCTGACTTTATTCCTTACAATTTCACCTTTGTCAACCAATTTATTCCTAAAGACCCATTTGGTGTCAATGATTGATTTATCTTTTGGCATAGGTATTGAATCCCACACTTGATTTCTTGCAAACTGGGCTAATTTGGCTATAATCCAATCAGGGTCGGGTAGGGCTTCTTCTATGGTTTTGGGTTTAATTTTTGATATTAAGGCTGTTAGGACCGGTTTGAGCTAGAGGGGGAGGTGAATAGCTTTGATCGCTTCTTGTGAGCTTGTTGTTGTCATTGTTTGAAATTGCAATAGAAATCTTGACTCCAACTTATTGAGAATTTGACCAAAAAACAAGCAAATAAATTACTTGTATTATACCCACAATAAAGACACTACAACATCTTTATGGATTGCTCACAATTTTAAGACAAGGAAGATAAAGAATAACTCACACTTTGACTCACACTTTGATATTTTATTTGATGAATGAAAACTAAATGAAGGGGAGAGTATTTATAGTACTCACCATGCAATTTACACCGTTCAATAGTAAAAATAAATCCTAGCCATAAAAGCATCTAATTCCTATCTATTGAATGAGAGAAATACTCTCAAACACAAGTTTTTATTTCTATCTGTTAACAGGTTATCATTCCTATCCATTAAATGAGAAAAATACTCGTATACATAAGTTCTTATCCTTATCCGTTAATGGGTTAGGGTTGATCCTCAACACAATTCACTCCACATGCACTACACTTGGATTTATTTGGTATCCACCTTCTTGAGGTGACTAATCCAGGAGTCCACACCAACTATCACTTGAACACATGCACTACACTTGGAGAAGCCTCCTACACTCTTGAACAAAAGAAATACAACAAGAAATGAAAGCAAATACAATAAACACAAACAACTTTACATGAATCATTCTTTAAACTCTTTCTTATTGCTTGGAATTGTCTCTTGTAAGTGCAACAACACTTCTTCCTTAAACCCTCAAGAACCGGCACCTTTAAACCTCTCTTCAAAATCACCCTTTAAAGGCTGCTCGAGCTGATTTTTGCCTATCAATCGACTGATCTAATGAATTTGACAAACCTGCAGAACGGCTCTTATTGGACCTGTTTAACCATATCAGTTAACTAATTTCCCAAATCAGTCGAACTGATTTGCTTCTGTTTGCTTTTGGATTAAATTGATTCTGACTGATTTCCAAATTGATTCAATTGATTTCCATATCAGTCAACTGATTTCCCAAATCAGCTGAATCGATTTGCTTCTGCTTGCTTTTGGATCAAATTGATTCAATTGATTTTCCCGACTGTTTCCAAATTGATTCAACTAATTTCCATCAGTCGACTAATTTCCCAAATCAGTTGAATTGACTTGCTTCTGCTTGCTTCTAGATCAAATCGATTCAACTCCCAATCAGTTGAATTGATTTCCCAAACAGTTGAATCGATTTGCTTTCGGATCATTACCACTCTTGCATCCGATCCAACAATCGATTTGGGCTTCCACCTCTCGCCAAGAATCTAGTCCTCGACCTTCTTAGACTTTCCTTGCTTTGCATCCGACCTTACAACCTTCAAGAACTTTCCTTCTCATGCCAAGTGTTTGGTCTTCCATGACCCACTTAAGACTTTCCTTCTCGTGTCAACTCCCTGTTGCCTATTGGACTTCTAATCAAGTGTCCGGTCAACTTTGACCTACTTGTACTTTTCATCTCGTGCCAAGTGTCTGGTCCTCTATGACCTACTTGGACTTCCCTCTCGTGCCAAGTGTCTAATCCTCAATGGCACACTTGGGCATCCCTCTTGTCAACTTCCCGTTAGACTTCCAATTACTAAATGCCCATCAACCTTAACCACTTGGGCTTTCCTTTTGTCAACTTTCCGTTGGACTTCCGATCACTAAGTGTCCGGTCAACCTTGACTCACTTGAACTTACGATCACCAAGTATCTGATGAATCGTGACCCACTTAGACTTTTCTCCTCTAGTCAAGTATCTGATCACCTTGACATACTTGACTTCTTACTAACATATTGATTTAACATCGAAACTCAAACTCGAGTCAACTCGAACTTGGTCAACCTGGTCAACCTTGACTTGAGGTCGATTGCACCAACAAAGACTATTTGACTTAAGTTTCTATATAAAATCTAGTTTGAACTCCTAGACTTGGGTCACCTAAATTTGGAGTGGTTAGTTCTTAATCTAGGTGTTCTTATGCTAGGATCAACACTTGGTTCATTTGAGTCGTTCGTGTTGGATTCAAGTCTAATTTCATCATCTTCCAGATTTTTAGCATTTTATTCATTATTTAAATAACTTTGGTTAGGTTGATTGTCAAATACAATATTGATTGTTTCTTCAACTTTCAAGGTATTTTTGTTATAAACTCTATAAACCCTACTAGTTGTGGAATAACCTAGGAAGAATCCTTTTGTTGATTTAGATGTAAACTTTCCTAAATAATCGTTAGTATTTAATATATATACTTTGCATCTAAATACTCTTAAGTAATTTAAGTTGGGTATTCTGTTGTAATAGATTTCATAAGGGGTTTTATTATAAAGTTTGTTTTAGAATTCTATTTTGAATGTAGCAGGCTGTGTTAATCACTTCAGCTAAAAATTGATTAGATATGTTATATTCATTTACATTGTTCTAGCTACATCTTATAATGTTCTATTTTTCCTTTCTACAATTTCGTTTTGTTGAGGGGCTCTAGAAAATGAAAATTCACGATCCATGATTTAGGCAAAATTCAATAAACCTATGGTTTTCAAATTCTCCTCCATAATCACTTCTTATTCTTTTAATTTTTACATCTTTTTCATTTTCTATTAATTTACATAAATTATTAAAATTTAAAATGTTTTATCTTTGTGTTTTAAGAATTTTACCTAAGTAAATCTTGAATAGTCGTCAATTATTACAAAACAGTATTGGTTTTCACTTAGTGACTTAGCACTGTAAGAATCAAACAGGGAAGTTCAAGTATTGAGTTGGTTTGATTTAAGTTAGCTAACTTGTGGTGTGATTTAATATGCTTTCCTTGTTCACAAGCATCACAAATTGTCTTTTCTAAATTTATTAATTTTGGTAGACATCTAACTATAAGCCATTTTAACTCATTTTTGAAATGAGTCCTAGGGTGAGTGTGACAGTCTCGTGTCACAACTTAGTTTCCTCTTATCATGTAAGTAGACACTTTAAGTGAGGAGCTTAGTAGATTAATTGTGTACATGTTACTTCTCCTAATTCCCGTAGAGTTATTTCTGGATTTTCAATATTTTTAATTAAGAATTCAAAATTTAAAAAGGTTACAAAATAATCAGAGTCACACAATTGACAAATGTTAAATAGGTTGAACTCAAATTTATCAACTAGTAGGACTTTATGAATAATAAAAATGGAACTTAATTCAATATTATCTATTCTGATTATCTTAAGTTTTCAGTTATTTCCAAATGCTACCGATCCTAAATTCTTGAGTTTCAATTTGGTAAATTTCAGTCTGTCCCGGTCATGTGTCTGGAGCAACCATTGTCCAACATCAATTGATCCAAATATTTATATTCCTACACATAAGATATTTAATTTAGATCCAACTTATAATTGGAGTCTAAAAGTGGCTGGCTTTTACTCCTTTATGTTCCATCTCACTCGTTCCTAGATTATCAATTAGGTAGTCCTATGGATTCTTTGTTAAGGTTAAGTTAATAATTAAGTTTAATTAAGTGAATTAGATTAATTATATTAGTTTTGAATTAATTTAGTTTGAGTTTGAACTAGGTTTGTATTAATTAAGTTCAACTTCAGTTAAGGTTGGGTTAAATTAAAGTTAAGTTAAAATTAAGTTAGAATCAAATTAGGTTAGGATATTAATTTAGGTTAAGTAACTAGTTTAGATTTAATTAATTGTTTGAATGAGAATTATTAGTTTAATGTTATTTATTATTATTGAGTAAATATTTAAGTTTTAGTGTTAACATGAAGTTAAATTAAGTTGAACTAGATTCTTAGATTGAGTTTAAAGTTTAATTACGAATCAGGATTTTGATTTAATTTCAAATTTATTAGTTAAATTAGGTTTATTAAATTTATTTTGAATTAAATAAGTTAGATTTTAAATTAGGTTTGAATTAGTTCAGTTAAAGCAATTAAATCTGGGTTTAGTTAATTAAGTTATATTTAGATTAACTAAATTATACCTTAAACCCATCTCATCCATTTATAGATTTTCAAATGGGGTGCACGAGCACTTCCCGATTTACCCTATAGCCGATGGGAAACTTCCGTAGAGCCTGGCCGACTGCCCTAGGTTCGCTTGTTACCTAGTTGATCATTTTATATTTCCAAATGGGGTACCTTATAGATTTTATAAGATGATTGTTAATTTTATTTTTATTATTTTAGTTTGAATTCTAAGGATTGATTGACCTTGTGTTAGATTCAAGTTTAACCATTGACCAACTTAGTGCACATTTAAGTTTCAGCTTCCAAGTCATGGCGAGGCATAGAAGTCTTATTGTGTATCAGAGCAACAATCACTTTCTAAGACAACCTTGATTCGTGAAATTGAACACTTAGCTAATTATTGAAAAACTTTGGTCTAACTAGTCTAGAACGTGGCGAGGTAGTTCAGTTAGCTCCACTTAGCTAAGCAGACTAGGTAGGATACGCCTTACCCCACTTGACTCTCTAAACTAAGCTTTCTTAACGTACTATTGATAAGTGTCATTTTGTTGATCATTTTATATGTTTAAATCTGTGTTTGACCCATATTTTACTTGTGTAATTGTGGATTTACCCTAGGTTCTAGGATTTATACTCTTTTTGGACTTTATTGCAAATTTTGATATTTTCGAGTTGTTTTGTCACTAAATTTTTGATCTACTTTTGTAGGCTTCAAATGATCAGGGACCTAGGTCATGATGGGTCAAGGTTGAGTTAAAAGTGGATCAGATCAAAGGAATCAAGCGTCAACTCATTTGGACCGTCCGATACAAAGATGGTTAGATCTAGACCATTTGAGAACTTCTGATCAATCCGAGTTGGGTTTAAGGTTAATCTAGCGATCAGATCAAGATCTGAAGGTTTCAGCTCAATCGGAGATCATTTGACCGTTGGATCACGATCAGAGAGATCTAGACCATCCATTCAAATATCAGCTTGATCTGAGCCATCCGCTACAGATCTGGCAGATCCGAGCTACCACGAGGATGATCCTGACCTCTGATCGAGATCTGGAAATTTTGAATCAAATCGGACAAATATCCACCGTTGGATGAAGCGGAATCAATCTCAGTCGTTCACTGTTTTAACTACTTAAACGTCTCCTCTGTTCAGATCCGACTGTCGCGTCTTCGCAGCTCAGTTTCGTTTTCTTCATTTCTTCACGGTTTTGCTTGCGATTTCTTCCATTTTGAAGGCGTGACCACTTCGAATCGTTCTTGGATCTAGATCAGATCGTCGGAATGCTGTTGCTGTGAAGATTTCAGCTCCAATTTGCTCAAAAACAGAGATGAATGAGGGTTTCTTCAGATCTGTTCATTTGGTCAATTTGATTTCGGTTGGTGCCATTTTCCATCCATCTGAGCTAGTTGAGGGGTTCTCGGCTGAGCTTTGATCATATTCAAATCATCATCATCAATCTACAAAGCGAGATCAAAGAGATCGAGTGGTTTTTCCAACTTGAGCAGATTTGCGGCAGATTCGATACATCGACAGATTTTTCCGATGATTGAGAGTTGAAGGGGTTCTTGGCTTTCCCTTGCGTGACGAACAAGGTGGTCTTGATACAAGGAATGATCGAGGCTTAGTTTAATTGCATTTCTTCTTGTTTGTAGCTGTAATTTCAATTACTGCTTTGAATTCTGTTTCTGCACTTGTATCAGCTATGCTACTTTCAATCTTTGAACTGTTTTTCCTTAATTAGGTTTTAATTCTGTAAGACAATTAGTTAGGGAGTTTGTTGAGATAACAATAGCTTTCAATCTTAGTTCAATTTGTGTTTTGCTGTTTGCGTATCAGAATTTAAGCTGTGTATCAGTTTTTGATCTGCAGTTTCAATTTCAGTTCTGAATTCATATCAGTTGTTTTAGTTCTTTATCTTCAGTTGTTTCAGCCCTCATTACGTGTCATTCTGCAAGTAGTTGACTAGGAAACTTGTCTAATGAATAGTTGTCTTTAGTTTCAATTTATTTCATGTTTAGTTCATTTCTGCACTTGATCAGCTGTTGTGCATCAGGTTTAATTCTGCCATTCAATCTCAATTTTTGCAACTTAGTTCATTTCTGAATTTTCAGCGTGTAGTTTCGGGAATTTGAGTCAAGTATACACTAGTTCTTCTTAATCCAACCTGCTCAATTGCTTTGCATTAGGATATTGTTTCCATTCTTGAAATTCTGTTTCTATTTTCTGAAATCTGCTCTTATTACTGAATTTCTGCAATTCCTGCATTTCAGTTCTGCGTGTAGTTTAATGAAGTGATCAGATTTTTGATCTGAAATACCTCATTCATTCTTGGAAAGTTTCTTCTCTGTTTACTTGCTTTTCAATCTTCCTAGATCAGTTACATTTCAGCTGTCAATCCCCGTTTTTGGCACACAAGTTCCTTAATTGCTTTGTATCAAGTTTGCTTCCATTTTGCACATTGTATCAAAAGAGATTTAGGCACCGATTGATATCAAGTTAGATGTTGTTTTAATTGTGCTTTGTTGCTATTAGTAGGTTGGCATTCGGATTGTTATCGAATTTTATCATCCATGTGTGCATTTGTTGTTCTTAAAATTCATGGTTAAGAATTGTTTCAAGTTAGGTTGTTTCCAAGAATTTCCATTTCTGTTTCCATTCTTAATCTGCACATTGAGTTGCATTTGAAGTAAAGTTTGCTCTTTCGAATTCAATCAAATCGTATAGCTTTATTAAGTCTCCATTAGCTAAGTCCTATATTGCTATTACCTTGTCTAGTTCACTTAGTTAATTTTGTTTTCCCTTTTCATTGCATGTTCATTGCATTGTTATTTTTATTTGCAAACAAATCCCAGATTTTATTTGAAACCCAAAAATATTAACGACACATAAATGCAAGCTTGAATCAAACAAACTTGAACTAGTCCCTTGGAAAAATACGACCTGTGGCCCCTTACTACGCTTTTATTCTTTAATTGCAAAAAGGGTTTCCAGCTTTTTATAAATATCTAAATTTGAGATCCACATTCGTGACAGTCATTTTGGGTCCATCAAATTTTTGGCGCCGTTGCCGGGGAAGCAACTAGTTGATTTGTTTGATTTTTGCTTGTATGCCTTTAGACATATCATTGGGTTCTATTTTATTTTGCTTTATCTTTTGTATACGGGTGCTGCCATTTTTCTTGTTTGTTTTGTGATAGGACTGCCAGTTCAGAATGTTCTCATCTACTTACCAGCAACCGTGTCAACAATTCCAACAATATCAGCAACCAAATCAAGATTTCCAGCAGCCCTATTCTAATTTTCAGCAACCAAACTTTCAGTTTCAGCCACCATTAAAACAATTCGAGCAACCACAGCCACAATGTCAACAATTTCAGCAAGATTTTCAATCAAGTCAAAATTTTCAGCAAGGGTTCCAACCATTTCAGACTTTCCAGAATCAAAATCAGAGTGGATTTCAACCTTCACAGCAAAATTTTCCACCAAATGATCAGAATTTTCAGTTCCAACCATTTCAGAGTTTTCAATTTCAGAATCAGAATTTTCAGCAACCAATCCAGTTTTCCAACCAACAATTTCAGCCCTATAATCAGAATTTTCAGAACCATAATTTTCAGCAACCTCCACTTAATTGTGAATCTAATTGTCAGCAGTTTAATCAAGGAGGTTTTGAGAATCCTGATTGGAGTGAGGAACAACAACAGAGGGTTGAGGATATGTTTCAACAGATGATGCAGCAACAACAAGCACAACAACAACAAATACAACAAATTCAACAACAACAAAGGTTTCAAAACATGCAAGATCGATTGAATCAGATAAAAGCCCAAAGATCAGAACAATTATCTTCTCAAGCTGCTTTTAATTCTGAGAGCCCCGGAGTTGGTTTTATATCAGTTCAAGGTGACCCTAGTGCATGACCAAGTCCTTCTTCAAGTGATCTTGCAAATTTGGTGGAAGAAGAAGAAGAAATTATTAAAATCAGGGCACCTACAGCATGCATCCCTCCGGAGATTTCTATTCAAAATTCAATTCCAAATGTTTCAGCTCAAGAAGAGGATTCTGAAGCACTACAGGACCCTTCTCAACTTTTATTTTGTGATGATAGTGTTATTAGTGGTCCTAATTTTTCTGATATTGTTGTTGCAGATATTTCAGGAGAAACATACACGGGAGATGATTCCACAGGTGTAGGGGATTGCACTGAGCCCCAGGGACCACCACAATTACCAGAAAGTGTAGGGACTTGCATGGTGGAAGCAAGAACCCAAGGATCACCTACTTTAGTTGAGTGTCCACCAGAGCTTGAGGCTGAAGAGGAGACTGCACATGATCAGGAGGAGACCACAGATATATCTACTATTATAGAACCTTCAGGTATTATCCAGCACGCTCAGGTAAGTATTTCTCCTCTTTGTTCAGAAAAATGCAACGAGGTACCTAATGCTGACTTTATTGGTTATGATGAATTTATTGATATACCTTGTGTAGAATTTACTTGTGCAAATCCAATAGAGGTACCAAAAATTGATTTCATTGGTTGCAATGCATTACTTGATACATCTCTTGTAGATATGGGTTGCGAACAAATTTTAGAGGAACCTATAATTGATGTTGTTTGTTATGATGATATTCTTGATACATATTATGCTGATAGTGAAAAATTTTTAGAAGAGTCTGAAATTGAAGTTGTTTATTGTGATGAATCTCTTGCTATTTCTTATGCTGAAATTGAGCGTGAAAAACTTATGGAGATACCTGAGATTGATTTGATTGGCTGTGGAACATTTCTTAATACACCTTTGATGGATTTTGATTGTGAAAAATTTTTAGAAGAACCTGAAATTGAAGTTGTTTATTGTGAAGAGTCTCTTGTTATTTCTTATGCTGAAATTGAATGTGAAAAACTGTTAGAGGTACCCGAGATTGACTCTATTGACTGTGGAATTTTTCTTGATATACCTCATTTAGAATATGCTTGTGAAAAATTTACTGAGATACCCAAAATTGATTTTATTGGATGCGATGCATTTTTAGATACATTTTATGTAAAGATTGATGATATTGCACTTTTTTCTTACCCTGCACGCTTGTGGGAGGTCTTACATGGTTTTGCAGGGTCCAGAAGACTACTGGAATGGGTACTCCACCTAAACAGTCTCCGACCTCCTGGAAGGTTTTCCAAAAAGAATAAAGAGGGAGGAGATGATCTTGCTTTAACTTATAGCACTCCACCTCTGAAGTGGCTATTGCACTTAAATCACCTTCGGCCACCTGGACAGTTTACTGCGAAGAATAAGTGTGGGGGAGTGATGCAAAATAAAATTGAGCAAATGAAGGAAATTGTTTCAGCTACTCCTACTCCTCCCCTACCAAGATGGAGATTATTTCTAGATAGACTCCGACCGCCAGAAATAAAAGGGAGTTTATTTTTTCTTGCATTTTCTTTCATTGCCTTTTTCATCCTTATGCTTGCTAGAAGTAGAATTTTCTTTTAAAATGAATTCTTGCTAATAAATGCATGAATAGGGTAGAATGAATAAAAAGACATTATAAATGCCATTTTATGTCTTTTAGGAACTTTTTCTTCATGAGTAGGAATAAATGTATCCCTTTAGGTTATCTTCATAGCATTTTAGAGTCTTTTGAAAACAAATTAAATTTGGTTGTTAAAACTTAGGGTTTAAGCTCATGGATGAAATCTTGGATGCTTGAGTACTACTTGGCCATGGATTCTTGATTGAGGACTTGAGATGAATTATTTGTACCTAGTGAGGCTTAGCCCTATTTTTGTGACACATACATGTGATTGTACTCTAGAACTTGCTTAGGTTCTTTCAAAATCATATTTTAATGATTGGATCACATCTATAGAGGCTAATAAATTTGTTTACCTTTCTATCAAATTTTTGGCAATTTTTGGCAATAATCATGTTCACTCTATTTTCTTTCCTTATTTCCTACTCCCAACCATGCTTTCTAGGGACTTGTTTGTTTGGGGATGTGCTTTGATGTTATTTTGCCCGAGACGGACAAAAGATTAAGTGTGGGGGAGTGGATAGTGTGATGGAAATATTTGAAAAAAAAAAAGTTCATTTCATTTTTGAGTTGAAGCCAAAAGATACCCAATTGAGTGGAACTTGGTATCAAGATAAATGGGAGTTCAGTTGTGAATTGGAGGTGAATTGGATCTAAAGAAATCTCAATTAGAAGAAATGGCACACGAAAAAAAAAACAGGAAAAAACAGAAAAAAAAAAACTGTGCCATGAAAAAAATTTGAAAGCAATGGAGTTTGTAGCACTTGGGAAGTAGGAATTATGGAAGATAAAATCAGTGATACTTTGCTAAAGTCTGAATTTGAGTTGTAAAGTTTGACTTGAAGCAGGAAATTGTGTGCAGAAATCTGAACCAAGTGGAAATAAGTGGAAAAAAATCTGTGCAAAAGGAAAAAAAATATCAGAAATTTTGTGCCAAAGTGGAAGAAATGCTATGAAATTGTTTCGGCCACTCTTCTAGGAGCTGAATTGCAGTTGTATATTTCTGAATCAGTGCAGGGGTTGCTGGAATTTGAAGAAGAAAAAAAAAAGAAACAAAACAATTTGTATCAACTTGAAAGTGAGTGTGCCATGGATGGAATTGAATTTGTTGAGTTTAAATTCTCAAGTGAAGCATTTGGATTTTCCATTGTTAATTGAGGTTAATTGCTGCGGAACATCAGAGAATTGCAAGGTTTACAAGTTAAGTGTGGAGCTGTCCAAATAAATAAGTTGTAGCTGCCAACAAAAATCAGAAAAGCAAAACAGTTTGTAAAACAGGAAAAAAGGAAACAAAGCAGAATTTGAGTTTGGTTTCACTTGAGGGCTCTAGATCTGGGAGAAGTTTGGAAGCTATTGGTTTTGAGAAATCAGATAGGAATAAAAAGAAGCTGCAATTGAAATAAGGAAGTCAGCAGCTCGGAAAAGAAACAGAAAAAAAAAACAGTTTAAAAAACAGTTTGGAAAAAACAAGGAAGCAAGAACCAAGTGGCACACCATTGACTTGGTACCATAAATCAATGAAGAGAGTCTTATCCACGTGGAGATTTGCTCCATTACATTCTGATTTCAGTAGAGGGAAGAAAGAAAAAAAAAAATCAGAAAAGAAAAGAGAAGAGCAAAAGTGGCACACAAGAGGAGAAATTGGCACAAAGGAGTTGAGGAATTCTTTTCATCAAAATTTTAGAAAGGCATTGCAAAGATTCACTCTACCACACTTTGGATTCATTATATGGACTGAAAGGAGGGCAAAATGCATCAAGAATATCCTTGGACATCCAAGTCTTCCACTCATTCAAATTTGCTATTAACTTGGTTTTTATTTCATCTCTACCATTTCATATTTCTTTCACTTGTTTGAATAAACTTTTATGGATGATTGATTCTAATCATGAATAATGGTGGAGAGTAGATGATAAGCAAGCCTATGGTAGTGCAAGAAGCATGTGTGTATGAGTGAGCTCCATTTTCATCATGTACTTAGAACTTAGGAAGAGAGCCACCAAAAGTTTCCTTTGAAAGGCTTAAGAGTGAAATTCATCTCAATGAATCATGAAGGTTGAATTTGTTAAGTTGTTGATTTAAGGACAAGATACTAGTCTATTGAGCTTAGATTTTTGAGAATTGACAACCCTAAGTAATTTCTTTTCAATTGCTTCTACTTATGTTTGGAAATAAACTAGGGGATACATATTTAGTACTTTTCGCGAGACGCTCAAGCTTAAGTGTGGGGGAGTTGATAAGTGTCATTTTGTTGATCATTTTATATGTTTAAATCTGTGTTTGACCCATATTTTACTTGTGTAATTGTGGATTTACCCTAGGTTCTAGGATTTATACTCTTTTTGGACTTTATTGCAAATTTTGATATTTTCGAGTTGTTTTGTCACTAAATTTTTGATCTACTTTTGTAGGCTTCAAATGATCAGGGACCTAGGTCATGATGGGTCAAGGTTGAGTTAAAAGTGGATCAGATCAAAGGAATCAAGCGTCAACTCATTTGGACCGTCCGATACAAAGATGGTTAGATCTAGACCATTTGAGAACTTCTGATCAATCCGAGTTGGGTTTAAGGTTAATCTAGCGATCAGATCAAGATCTGAAGGTTTCAGCTCAATCGGAGATCATTTGACCGTTGGATCACGATCAGAGAGATCTAGACCATCCATTCAAATATCAGCTTGATCTGAGCCATCCGCTACAGATCTGGCAGATCCGAGCTACCACGAGGATGATCCTGACCTCTGATCGAGATCTGGAAATTTTGAATCAAATCGGACAAATATCCACCGTTGGATGAAGCGGAATCAATCTCAGTCGTTCACTGTTTTAACTACTTAAACGTCTCCTCTGTTCAGATCCGACTGTCGCGTCTTCGCAGCTCAGTTTCGTTTTCTTCATTTCTTCACGGTTTTGCTTGCGATTTCTTCCATTTTGAAGGCGTGACCACTTCGAATCGTTCTTGGATCTAGATCAGATCGTCGGAATGCTGTTGCTGTGAAGATTTCAGCTCCAATTTGCTCAAAAACAGAGATGAATGAGGGTTTCTTCAGATCTGTTCATTTGGTCAATTTGATTTCGGTTGGTGCCATTTTCCATCCATCTGAGCTAGTTGAGGGGTTCTCGGCTGAGCTTTGATCATATTCAAATCATCATCATCAATCTACAAAGCGAGATCAAAGAGATCGAGTGGTTTTTCCAACTTGAGCAGATTTGCGGCAGATTCGATACATCGACAGATTTTTCCGATGATTGAGAGTTGAAGGGGTTCTTGGCTTTCCCTTGCGTGACGAACAAGGTGGTCTTGATACAAGGAATGATCGAGGCTTAGTTTAATTGCATTTCTTCTTGTTTGTAGCTGTAATTTCAATTACTGCTTTGAATTCTGTTTCTGCACTTGTATCAGCTATGCTACTTTCAATCTTTGAACTGTTTTTCCTTAATTAGGTTTTAATTCTGTAAGACAATTAGTTAGGGAGTTTGTTGAGATAACAATAGCTTTCAATCTTAGTTCAATTTGTGTTTTGCTGTTTGCGTATCAGAATTTAAGCTGTGTATCAGTTTTTGTTCTGCAGTTTCAATTTCAGTTCTGAATTCATATCAGTTGTTTTAGTTCTTTATCTTCAGTTGTTTCAGCCCTCATTACGTGTCATTCTGCAAGTAGTTGACTAGGAAACTTGTCTAATGAATAGTTGTCTTTAGTTTCAATTTATTTCATGTTTAGTTCATTTCTGCACTTGATCAGCTGTTGTGCATCAGGTTTAATTCTGCCATTCAATCTCAATTTCTGCAACTTAGTTCATTTCTGAATTTTCAGCGTGTAGTTTCTGGAATTTGAGTCAAGTATACACTAGTTCTTCTTAATCCAACCTGCTCTATTGCTTTGCATTAGGATATTGTTTCCATTCTTGAAATTCTGTTTCTATTTTCTGAAATCTGCTCTTATTACTGAATTTCTGCAATTCCTGCATTTCAGTTCTGCGTGTAGTTTAATGAAGTGATCAGATTTTTGATCTGAAATACCTCATTCATTCTTGGAAAATTTCTTCTCTGTTTACTTGCTTTTCAATCTTCCTAGATCAGTTACATTTCAGCTGTCAATCCCCGTTTTTGGCACACAAGTTCCTTAATTGCTTTGTATCAAGTTTGCTTCCATTTTGCACATTGTATCAAAAGAGATTTAGGCACCGATTGATATCAAGTTAGATGTTGTTTTAATTGTGCTTTGTTGCTATTAGTAGGTTGGCATTCGGATTGTTATCGAATTTTATCATCCATGTGTGCATTTGTTGTTCTTAAAATTCATGGTTAAGAATTGTTTCAAGTTAGGTTGTTTCCAAGAATTTCCATTTCTGTTTCCATTCTTAATCTGCACATTGAGTTGCATTTGAAGTAAAGTTTGCTCTTTCGAATTCAATCAAATCGTATAGCTTTATTAAGTCTCCATTAGCTAAGTCCTAAATTGCTATTACCTTGTCTAGTTCACTTAGTTAATTTTGTTTTCCCTTTTCATTGCATGTTCATTGCATTGTTATTTTTATTTGCAAACAAATCCCAGATTTTATTTGAAACCCAAAAATATTAACGACACATAAATGCAAGCTTGAATCAAACAAACTTGAACTAGTCCCTTGGAAAAATACGACCTGTGGCCCCTTACTACGCTTTTATTCTTTAATTGCAAAAAGGGTTTCCAGCTTTTTATAAATATCTAAATTTGAGACCCACATTCGTGACAGTCATTTTGGGTCCATCAACTATCATCGCGCCTCACCCTGGTACTAGATTAGGCAAGTATCAATCAAACCTAAGTCCTTATCTAACCATTCTAATTTAAACAAAAAATAAGCATGCAAAGTAAAGCGGTAAATCAACCAATCATGCAATTTTAACAATAAAAGATTAATTTTCTATTGGCTCCTCCTGAATCACAACCTCGATATGGTCTATCGAGATAGTGAATTTGATTCTTGGGGATCCAATGTTGATTAGGTCCAAGCTTGATTAGGGACTCATGCTTGGACTTGGTTTCTAGCAATTTGATTTACTAACGAAATATATGATTTAAATCTACTCTTAGCTTTGTACTGAGTCCGGATCGATTGTATATGGCCCTTGGAGTCCCGAGTATCATATCAAGATACTTAGAACCGAAGTGAACTTTTCTAACGATGCTTTAAGGTTTTCTACTTGAGTTTTCAAATTGAAATTTTCTTCCTCAAGTTGTTGGACTTAGTTGAAGTTCAACTTGTTCGGTTGAAAAACTTAAGTTAGTATTCTCCTAAAGAGCTTTAAACTCCTTTTAGAGAGACTTGACCCGGGCATTAAATTTGGCTAGTTCTCGAGTCAAATCATAAATCAAGGAATATAATTTACTAACTGGGGGAGAGTCTACCTCGTTATTGGGTCGTCTGAAACACATACAGATTCGTGACTTGTCTCGGATTCAGCTTCAAATTCCAATCCGGACTCAGGCTCAGACTTGGTCTCGGCCACTTGTTCTCGAGCCAGTAGTGCTAGAAAGCTCGCTTGAGCTTGTTCTTCCACATCCGAATCTTCCGACGACGACTCGTCCCACGTAGTTTTTAGTGCTTTCTTCGTTCGTTGCTTCTTGTTTTTCTTCAAGTTTGGGCATTCCACCTTGAAGTCTCCCTTTTCGTTGCACCTGTAGTAGATCACTTCAGACTTAGATTTTATGGTTTGGTTTGGTCCACTTTGTTTGCTCTTCAACTGGATTACCTTCTTGATCTCATGCTTAATGAATCTTTTCTTCTTCTTGAATAATTTCCGAACTAGGTTGACTAGTTCAGAGCTTATTTCTCTGCCATCTTCTGAATCCGATTCAGATTCGAGTTCGACTCGGAGCTGGGGCTTCATTTCCTTAGTTTTGAATTTACTTGTAAGTAACACAACACCTTTCTCGATCAGAGTAGCCTTAGTTTATTCATGTAATTCAAATTCGGAAAATAACTCATCTATTTTTACTTTGAAAAATCTCGAGAGACCTTGTAAGCATCAATGATCGATGGCCACAAGGTATTTCTCAAAAATGCTTTCAATGCATACTTGATTACGTCTCAATTCTCGATTTGCTTCCAATTGTGTGAAGTTCGTTGAGGAGGTCTTGGATTCGAGCGTGATGCTGACTCGCTAACTCTCCTTCATTTTAATGTCATTCAATTTATTTAAAATCAAATCACGCTTACTTACCTTGGTGTCGGAAGTCCCTTCATGCAATTCAACTAGCTCGACCCACAAGTCCTTCGTGTTGATGGAGGGGCCGACATAGTTGAGTTCTTCTTGCTTAGGTCACACCGGAGAGTTTGAGTGGCTTTCATGTTGACCTCAATCTTCTTCGTGGGTTGGTCCCATTTATCGCAGGGTTATGGGACTCCTACGTCGGTGGGGATAATAATCCGATTTGGATCACTATCTACATTTTCACCTGAGACTTCAAATGGTACTTCATCCGACCCTTCTAGTACCCGAGTTCTTTGCTAGAGAAAAAAGACGGTCGAGCTGTGCTATAGCCTTCTTGATGGGCTATTAAAGTAAATCTCGCACGACAAAAAAACGAGGGAAAAAGTTGGCAAAATTTGATCTTGGATTAGCAGTGCGAAAGAAAAGAATTAATAAACGAAAAACCGAAAATAAAGCGAAACAAAAAGAAAATGCTCGAACAGTGGTTGCACCAATTCGGACCGTCCCCACTTTGATACTAATTGTTGGATCGTAAAAGAGGGGGGGGCATAGCGTGTTTCGTTAACTTTCGTTTTTTGCTAAAGTGCACAGTGGGATAAAACATAACACAACAAGGACACAATTTCTTTTTACTTGATTTATAGCCGGGTGGTGGCTAGTCCGAGGCCAGCGATTGTGGATCGCTTACGATGGGCAATCCACTAACAATCTCCTTTTCCGAATCGGAGACGGAGATTCGTCTTTACAAAGGATAGGTACGGTAATAGATTTATCGATCCTTAAAAGTTACATACAAAAAGATGACTACGATAATAAAATTATACTGACAAAATAAGATCCGAAGTATAGCGTTGATGTCGGAGCAGCATTTAGGTGTCATAGTAGCTTTTCAGAGTGTGTAGCTCTTGGAAGAGGAATAGAACAGTTGCCTTGAAGATCGAAGCCTTCTTTTATTGACCATTTCAACCGCCTGAATTAGCCCCGAGCGCCCTCAACTGAGCCTATCTAATCTAATACCATGGATGACTCAGCCATCTCAGAGCGCTTGGATCCCTTCCGGGCAGCACGGCTGCTAATGTGGCGTGACCAAGACAAAGCTCTATCCAGCTGCGACTTATCCTTCTTCAGGTGCTTGGACTCTGACGTGTGCCGACGAGTGTCACCTTATGTAGCACGCTGGCATATATTCGGGCTATCCAAGCGTCTGGACCCATCGATCGCCCGAACCTTCGGGCGCCTTGAGTATCTACGATCGGTCGGAGTGCACCGTTCTGGCCACCTTCTAATGTTAAGTTCCAACATCACAGAGTTAACCAAGCATGCATAATATATAAAAATAATGACAGTCTTATAACTGCTCGGTCTTAACTTTTAGAATTCCAGTGAAACTCTAAGTCAGACTAACGTCTACTACGTCCTTACCCACTCCTCTCAGGAGAGTTTTACTTGACTTGCCAAACATCCAGTCATCCAGACCTGTTTAGACTTCCTACTCGGCATTTGATCCTCTAACCCCAAGGCTTTCTTCCGATGTCCCGCCATATGGAACTTACTACCCTAGGGCATATTATACTTATTCATTTGGCACAGATATGAAGTAAATATAATAACTAAAAACTTTGTCTTTTATTAATAAAATATGATACAAAAAATTTCCTAGTCAATCATCTCATAATTAACTCTAGAACTAATACTAACAACTACAACTCAACTCGCAGCCGAGAACGGTGCAAACCACAGAGACAGCCACAAAGAAATCATCTTGCTTCTTTTGCCATGCAAGAGAAGCCTATAAGATCTTTTGAGGTGGTGAAAGTATCTCTGAATAAAGAGTATTAAAGGCAAGATAATTACTATAGGACGTGTTATGCGAAGGAAATCTCGTGTACCCTTCAGACACTTGAAACAAACTTTGGAAGCAATTGAAAATTGAAAATTCATACTGTTGAACAACCAAGAATAACATAATCAGACCTCATGCCACTTCGAGAATTTGATGATATTGATTTTGTGTGGAGAGTTCCTTAGCAAGCAGCATGATTGAAAGTCAAGACCAATAAAGATAGTCAAAATAATTGAGTTTGATGGTAATTAAACCTAAGTAGACCAATCAATTAAACAATAGAATTTTGGAAGCAGAATCTTGATTAACCAAACGTATTTTTATTTTCTAAACCGATTACATATTATATACGTATTCAAATATTCTAAACGGACAGAGTACAATGGTCTGACCGGCCAATCAGTCCATTAAAATAGTGACCCAAAGCTCAACCAAGTCATTAATTGGATGGGAATTAGATAACTAAGTATGAATGAAACAATGAAGAGTGACAGTTTTGATTTGTTTATGGGACAGAGATCTTCTAGGGTATGGAAGCCCACATCATTAGAAAGGATAGGGAGAGAGTAGTGAGAGATAGTGAACCATAATACAAGAAAGGAGGTGCGATCCTACATAATTGAGAGAGAGACAATAACAAAATGGAATAAGATAGTAAACATGTTGTCAGAAGCATCCAAAATTAACAATGTAAAATCATCAACTTCTAATTAAGGCATGTCATCAGATAGATGCTGAAAACAATGATGAGAGGTTATGCCTGCTCTACCAACTTTTACTGAACCTAACATCTGTTTGCTTTTGGTTTCAGCACTAAAAATGTCAATGATCCTGTCGGAGAGCGAAGTGGAATCCCAACTTGATGACGAGCACAGCTTGACGACGGAGACGGATGGTAATCTCAAATAGCGGTGCTAAAAAATCTTCCAACCGAGGGGAGCCTATCCTACGAAAAAGATGACCATTAGCAATCCACCGGGAGAGTTCCCGGCAAGGCCCTCCGACGATTAAGTTAGAATCCGGTGGAGAAGAGGGAGTTAATCAAAAGACTACTGTAACTATTCAATCTTAAGCATACCTGTATTAAGGGAAAGAAGGTCTTATATAGCCGGGGAACCGACAACTCCTATCCCTCTTCAACTTGATGACGAGCGCAACTTGACGACGGAGACGGATGGTGATCCCAAGTAGCGGTGCTAAAAATCCTTCCGACCGAGGGGAGCCTATCCTGCGAAAAAGATAACCGTTAGCAACCCACCGAGAGAGTTCCCGGCAAGACCCTCCGACGGTTAAGTTAGAATCCGGTGGAGAGGAGGGAGTTAATCAAAAGACTACTGTAGCTATTCAATCTTACGCATACCTGTATATAAGGGAATGAAGGTCTTATATAGCCGGGGAACTGACAACTCCTGTCCCTCTTCTGTTCCCTTTTTGTCCCATGCGGGGATAGGATCAGGGACGGTTGTCAGCTCTCCGACCGGCGCCGCATTATCCGACATATGCAGGGGGCGCCGTGGTATGGGTTGTCAAAGCTTGTCAAGAACCGTACTGTGCTAACGAGATCTCCGCGATTCGGACACGAGTGGTGTCAGGTCCGAGCCGACGTGCACCGACTCCGTTGCTACCCTTACCGGCAGGGTGTCAGAGGGTAGATACTGCAGCGGACAATGACAACTTCCAAGTCGTAGCACACTTAATGAGTATGTCGATCGGTCATCGAAGGAACGCCCAGCTATAATGTAAAAGGTACGTCGCTCGGCTCGTGTAAGGCACGCTAAGCCGAAGCATACTCGGGTACCGGACAATCGACTAGCCTAGGGAACCCCTAGCTGTAAGGTAGGAGGTACGCCGATCGGCTTTTGTCGAGTTTCACACTCAGTGTCCCCGATGGGGTTAGGGTTCAGGACTAGCTGGACAGTTATCCGAACGGGACATCCGATTCGGGAGGAATTCGAAGTCGGCGGTGTGGTTGCTCTTACGAACGTCCCTACGGCCGACCGGGCTGCTAACGCTCACCCCAGCCTCATGTTCGACCACGTTAGCTATCATGCCTCCTCCATGGATACCCTCTTTTAGAAGTGGCCCATCAAAGCGCCACGCTGGCCGACTAGATCGCACGCAAGCTAGGGCGGGACCAGTCAATATCAGATTGAAGGCACAAATCATTACTCCAATCCAGAAATGGATAAACTCTGTATCTTCGTCAAACAATTTTATATAGCCTGAATTCTCCATGCACCAAAATAAACTCATCAAAACCTTATACGGTTCATGTATTCACAGATGGTTATGCGCTCAAGTGCACAAGCAGATGGACACAATTGCACCTGAACAGAAAGGGGGGGAATTCTAAATCATATATAATTACCTAGCTACAAGAACAATGAAACAGGGTTACATGAAATGATTTTTAAACAAACAGGGGCAAAATCACTTCTGAGATTGTTAAGTGGAGAAACACCCTTCATACCATGAAAGAGTTGGTCATAGAAATGAAAATTTCCATCACTCAGTCTGAAGATGATAACCAATGTCATCTGAAACTTCAAGGAAAATGAGATTGCATACTGACCAGATAAGTCTTGAGAAAAATGTAGAAAGAGTATATTAAATAATGACAAGTGGAACATGAATACATCCGTATTAATATAAAACCAGGGCATAAGATCAAGAAAACACATGAAACCACACTAAGACATCCAGTGTAGGATGTACCAATAGTTGCAAATATTCAGAGGATAAAACAAACTACTTTCTGCAACTAACCTATGTATCACTTTAAACACTCACAGATGCTTGATCTACTAGAAGTTGAAGTCCAGAGATGAAGCACGTTAAGAAGCGTGAAGCAAAGAAGAAAAATGGGTTGTAGTGGCATGAACCAAATATGAGCATATTGGAGTCAATTCATTTAATGTTTTCCACAAATAATCAACATTCCACCTTAGATTTATTTATTTGTAACCATTAAGAACAAACCAAAAGAGATTGCCTTAATTGTAGCATAGAAAAGAAGTTCAAGAATTATAAACCAAACAATATCAATCATAACCTAAGCATGCTCACTAAGTGTGTACAAAATATCTAGAACATCTATTTGTAATGATAAATATTTTAGGAGGAATACCCACACATAGTTCCAGAAAAGTTCGCACAAAGATTTAATGTAAAAACTAAAAATACTTACTAATCGATTCACTGCTTTCTTTCCGTGTTCTTCACCATTCTCATAGACATTCTTTAAACATCCAGGAAGCACTTTCCAAAATTCATTCACAAATTCACTTCCCTGGCGTCTACTATTCTGTAAGATGTCATTGGCCAAGTATAGAAAAGGCACTCTTTTTTCTCTCAGAGAATTGTTGAAAGCTATGTCCCATGTCTCAACTATATTTTTTGCTTTCTTCCGGTTAATGACACACCAATTTGACAAGGCTAGTCCCCAGTTAAGAAATAACAGATACTGCACTTACTATAACAGGATTAAATAGGGGAAAAAATGAAGTATGTCAAAACTATTTAAATTAAATCAGCTTTTAATTGTTAATAAAGACAATAGATTAGAAGCAAACAATGGAACACACTTGACATTGGAATACCAAAATAAAATGCCATATTTTCAGGATAAAAAGGCAGAAAGCTGCCAAGTTATTCATAGAGATAGACGAACAACCATCAACCGAAAGATAACTGTCCTTATTGAGTTTGTGAAAGCTGAAATATTATTACATAGGTTCTTTTCTTTGTCAAAATAAATCTCAAGCCCCTCGTTGACTAATATGTCTCTTATAAATATTGTTAAAATCACATGAAAATAAACTACCTTAACCACAATTTTGGATCTTTTTTACGACCCAATGGTGGAGAGTATGCATGCATATTTATGAAAACCTTGCAGACTGCTGGATATTACCCTGGGCAACTTGAGAAATAGGCTTTCTGCTAGTTTTGGATACTACTCATCAAAAGATGAATGAAGTAAGCTCCTCGAAGGGGATTTTGTCAATTAGTGAAGGGACAACATCTAAGAGGAGTTGTGACTCGCGAACTAGTAGGGAGTTAGTCGCTTTTTTTTCCTTTTTATTGGATAAAACTGTGTATATATATTATACAATACAGTATTAATCTTTATAATATTGTATGATAGAGTATTAATTGATTGATTAGTAATTAATCTAGTTTACAATATGTATTATTTTGTATAATAATGTGTAATTAGTTACTAGACTAATTAATCATTGTATTTAATTATACATCCTTTCTGGATTAATTATTCCTCTATATTAATTTATCTAATATATAAAAATTATATGTTTATATAATTATGTAAGTTTTATAGGTTAACTATATAATTTATGTAATATGCTACATAAATATCATATATAATTATTTCTTATTCATAATATACATAAATTATGTCATATATAAATTATACCTTATATTATTATAATTTTATTTATAAAAAGATGTAATTATGCTTTAAGTAGTTTATGCAATAACTAGTTTAAATTAAATATATTAAATCAGATAAAATATGATTAAAAATTATTGATTAAATTAGCTTTAATTTGATTATAAATCATAATAACTAAATTATGTATAAAATAAAATTATGTAATATACTTAAACAAACTGAATTTGATTTAGTCGAAATAACTAAGTGACATGGTTGAAATAAGGTTTTGCTCATTAATCAACTACAATATGGACCTTGTTGAGGAAAATTACGCCCCCGGGGCTATGGTGCAGTGGTAAGGCGACTAGTCGTTATCCCAAGCATCCACGGTTCGATCCCCAGCTACGGCGTATTTGCAGGAATTTTTCCTCCAAATGGGGTGCGAACCCTGGGACGCTGAGCTTCTAGACCGCCCACCGTGAACGCTTCCTGATTTACGCTGGTGGCCGGTGGGAAACTTCCGTGAGGCCAGGTCGGTCACCCCAGGTTCGTCTGCTACCTGGTCCAACATTTTTTTTCGTTGAGGAAAATTACCATAGCATCCGAGCTAGTAGCCCCTCAAATTTACCTCCTCCGTGTTAGTCCTGAAACTGATTGGCGGGGACGCTAGGAGCAAGTGAATCGCCTTTGCCACCTCGTTGAGGAAAATTAATTTATTAACACTATTCAATTAATTGTATGATCAATTACTGTTAAACCAATCAACTTAATTTATTTGCTCAAATATTAACCATTACAATTAGAAGTATCAAAACTATAGTGGCATAACACAATACCGAAATCACATCGTTCTAATCAAAGATTGAAACTCAACTTGAGATTTTAAACATTAACTTGATTTCAATTAAATTGAATCAACTCAACTACAATTATAAAGTTTATATATGAGCCACTATAGCTTTGATTCTCACTCAGGGTATATTAAACGTCCGCGATGCTCGAACCACTCGTGATGCTAGGCCGCCAGCCAGGACTCATTTGCGCTTCTCGGATTTACCTGGTGGTCGGTATGTGGGGCCAGGCAGTTCACCTATGATTAGTCAGGTCGCAAGAACTGGATGCCTGATAATCAAGGTTGTAAAAATCGCTAGGCGGTAGTCGGGTGGAGGACTACCGCCTAGCGCCTAGGCAGCATTAGGCAGCACCACGGTGGGGTGCCGCCTAGCGCTTAAGCGGCCGCCTAGGCCGACTTTTACGACAATACTGATAATAATAATAAAAATGAGATCTGAATAGGGATTTCAACTGAGGTTCGAGCAGCTAGTGATAACAATAGCCAAATGTATCAGCATTAGTTGAAGCAACTGAGGCAATTTTGGCATGAGAGACATGATGACGTAATCAAATCTCATGGTTGCAAGATGATTCTTATTGGTCTTTAGCAGCTAGTGATAGCATTATTAGAGATGGCTGTAAGTGGTTGCCTCATTCATCACTTACATGATCAAATACAGGTGATCTCTATTTTTCAAGAATTTGGTCAACTCATCTAGCTCCCATGAAATTCAATAAGCGCTAATAGAGCCAAGGGTATTTAATTGTTCCTTCTAACTCTTGAGAAATTGAAGAGAGAAAATTTTGACAATGGTAAATTTCTATCCAACTCAACTAATCTTGAAAAAAAAACTTATTTTACAACGGTAGATTTCAATCCAACTTAATTAATCATGAACGATCTAAGTCAATCAATTTTGCATACTATGATGTAGGATGGACTTGAGGCAAGTGAAACCAATATTTATGCAAGTATAGCAAAAAAGACATGGATAAAACAACACCATTTCACCTAATCCACTCTAGACTCAGATCATGTCTTTAGAGTCATTAGATTCAATTATCAAAGGAAAGATAGCTTATCGCTCTTATACAATGAAAGGTGTTGCAGTTTGTGTTATTGTTCATAATTGTCATATAACTATAGGTTCATATAACAATAATAAAAGTTTTAAAAAATCAATTCATATTGAAGAAGATAAATTTTAATTTATTTTATAAATAGTTTAGTTATATCTCCTTGTCATTTTCCAAATCATCTATATACTTCATTTTGTGTTGTGCCATCACCAACAAGTTTAGTCCAATATCTGCTACCCCTATACATAAGAGAAAGCTTAATGACGAAGAGTTACTCACAGTCATGAAATAATCAATCACTGCAAAGCTCCAATTGGTGCCCCTAGCAATGGAAGTTCTAGTATGGGTGTCTTGTCTATGTTGTGCCAATGCAAGATGCAGAAATCGATTTTGAAGATCAGAGCATATATGCCACATTTAACCTATCAGTATCTAATATCTTGGTAGCATATTGAGATGACTTTAGATGTGTATAAATTAACCTTTACCATATTATGCTTGCAACTAAGCAACTTGTTATTTTGCATATGGAATTGGACCAAAGAGGTTTTGTGCAGGTTTGAACTAGTTGGCAAAGCTTACTGTAAACTTCTCCCATGTTAGCATGGGTTTGCTACCTCAATGTCTTGTCATGCCAATGACTGAAACTAATACAATGATGATGGTTGATTCCTTGTGTATATGAAACAAACTTAATATCTGTGTCTTTAGTAGACTAAATTAACGAATTAATAAGTTAATGCTCTTTATTTCATTCTCGTCAGAGTTCTTACAGCCTGATTAGCCAAGTCTGCATATACTATGATAAATCTTTATTGCTTCAAGCACAATGTTAATATATCTGCCCTAAAGTACACTGACAAATTATTTTTCTAAGCTAATACTACGTGAAACTACACCATATGCTCAGCTTCTAGGATTATTAATCTCTTACTAGTCAAAGCTTAAATCTAGGGTATTCAACCCTGAGCATGCATGCAAAGGAAGTCTAAGCTAAGGATTGTTGAGTATACAAGAACTATCAAATTTATCTACCCTTTCGAGAACCCAATAAAATATGAGTTAAGTACAATCTTTGTCAAGTAGGCTCTGATGTGTACCGTGTTAGGAACTATTCAAAAACACCAAACATTAGCAAAGTTATGGCATTTGCTCCTAGCTTAAAAGAATTGTCAATGACTAACTTGCCAATTATTCACCATTTAGGTCAAGGCAATCTCACACAAAGAACAAAAAATTCTGAGAACAAACCGAGCACCAACTTCAAAACTATTAATGCAGCGCTGGCCTAACTGACGAAAACGTACAAGAGGAACTCTCTAGATGAGAAACTGAATTCTACAAACCACCATAGTTATTCAGTTATTGTATTGAAAACTTTAATATCAATACTGATAACTCCAATGCTTGGGAAACACAATGGTGTTAAACAGATGAATATTGATAAATACAGTAGAAAACATAATTCACTTATATTTATTACCAAAAAAGCAGTATGTCATGAACCTTAACTTTAAAAAAAAACATGTTACCATGCATGATTTTGCTTAAAATTTCCTAGAATTTGAACTTTGATTGTTCAAATTCAGTATCTGAATGAATAGATAAGATAGGCACTGCTACTTTGAAACAAGGATACTTTGAATACTTTGTTGTGAATTGTTGAGCTTCGAGAGCTTCTCAACTAATATCTGGTTGTTGAAAGCCTCACTCATGTTTCTCTCTATATATAGCTGTTCACTGAAGCAAGAGATTTCTGACACAGAGGTTCAAAAGTTAACCAGGATGTCATACAAAGTAATCAAGTACTGACTAAATTCCTTCATTTTAGCAAAAAAGAAAGATTATAAGTTATAATAATCCAATATGCAAGTAAAAAACAGAAAATGTGTACGAAGGATATTAAGAAAATTATAAACGACACGGATTATCCATTAGGTCTGTGAAAGGTTAGTTGAGAGTGACTTATTATAAATTCCCATAACATTTGTTCCTCAAAATCAAATACCATAAGTGTTGTATACTTACAGAGTATGTGACTTTCTCTATCAATAAAGCACTGACATATACTTGAAATCATCGATGTAACCAAGGTCATTTTGTTGGAACATTAGCTCTTTAGGAACAAAACAAGGTAGGCATTTAACTCCGCAAATATTAATTAGCTCTCAACCTGCTTCTCAATTCTACATGTATGAACAAAGTTAAAGCAACTTTTATGGAACCAACATCAATTTCCTATTCCAGTACATGAATAAAAAGGGCAGCTCAATACATAAAGCTCCCACCAATGCATGCAGGGTCCCGAGAAAGGGTCAGACCACATTGAGCCTATTGTATGCTGTCTTAACATGCATTGCAAGAGACTATTTCCACTACTCGAACAGTCACATGGCGGCAACTTTACCATTGCACCAAAGCTCCCCTTCTATTCCAGTACATGAATGTGCCATCAAAATTGGGTAACTCAGGCATTCTCAATGTCTTGATCTATACTCAAGAAGACTCTCTTTTGTAGGAATATGGAAAATCTTAACAATTTATTCATTCTTGATATAGCTATGCAATTTGTTTCATTTTTGTGAGAAAAAAATGCAATAAAAAATAAAAAATAAAAATGCTTCTGTCACTTAATACTTCTAGCTTCTAAAATGAGTAAGCATCACATTCGATGAAAAATTGAGCATTTCTTTTGGCAATGATGGTGCAAAAAGTGCACACGCACTTCCTGTGATTCACGTATCAAAGTACAACTTTGAAAAACCCGTACTCCCCCTTGCTTCCTTCTACCTCCGTGCCCTAACAATATTTCATTTTTCTCCATTTTCATCACATGTTTTCTGTATCTTGTCTCATACTGCTTCCGCAAAATTCCTACTACGGTTTTCTGGTTATGAACTAAACCCTAAACTACGACAATCGACAACATCGTCGCTGTACCATTTTGGAGCAGCAAGATTACCTCAGACAATCAACGCCATTCAAGGAAGGCATAGCGCTTATAATACTAAAATAATACCGATCCCTGGACTCTAAATCCGCCATCTACTCTAGCTACTGCTCGACGAGGCCCAGGAAAGCAATATCAGTTCAGAAACATATTGCTGCAGGAATCTCTTAAAGACAAACCATCAAGAGATGGTACTAAAGTCCGATCCTTGGCATCAAGAAAGGCGGCGGGGTAGCAAAACCAACCCGGCAGAAGGAAAGAATCACCAGGCTGGGAAGGATTCGATGACGGTTCGGTCGATCTGGAAATCGGCCGCCAGAGCGATGCGGTGGAGACGAGTAGGGCTCCTGGCGGCGGAGATGGGCTGCGCCTGCTCGCTCTGCTTGCTGCTCCTACCGAAGAGCAAAAGGAGGCGACGGTAAGCAGGAGCCGAGACGGGGGGACGGATTTTCTTTTATTCCTTGCCAATTTAATTCGATCCTGGTTAATTCGATTGAGGGTGTGGATTTTGTTCCGTTCCACACCGGTTTAAATTTTGCCCGATTAGGGAAACAACGATTTTTTCATATATATCAGGATTTGCACCTAATAATATTTGAAATTTCTAAAATTATAATCTCTTTAGTCTTCAGCTCGATCTGGTCCGTGTGTTGAGATTTCGAATCTTTGAGGACTCTATAGGGAAAAAAAAAAAGGGGGGGGGGGGGGGGGGTTTAGATATTTTAGCACAGTATATTTAAAATCCTAAAAATATAAGGGCAAATGTAAAAAATGATCCTATTTTTTCTATATCATTTCAGGCGCCCCATTCGACTCATTTAGCCTCCGGGGCTACGGTGCAGCGGTAGGACGACTAGTCGCTATCCCAGACATTCGCGGTTCGATTTCCAACTACGACGTATTTATAAAAAAAATTTCTCCAAATGGGACGCGAATCCTGGGATGCTGGACTTCTAGACCGCCCATTACAAACGCTTCCCGATTTATCCTGATATCCGATAGAAAATTTCTATGTCTATGAGACCGAATCGATCATCCGAACTTAAAAAAAACCTCGTTAATTAATTTTTTTATAATTATTTAACTGTCCTTTAATATTATTTTAACATTTTCAATATTATTGTTCACGCTGTAATAGTTATCATATTGTAATTGCTACGCATATTGTAACCATTATGAAACGTCATACTGTTGCATAATTATTCAACTATCTTCTAGTATTATTTTGTTACTTTCAATATTATTTTCCACATTATAATAACTATAATTTTATAATTATTATCCATGTTGTAATACTTAAAAAAAACATCCTATTATTTGACCATGTATAATTATGTAACTATTCTCTAATATTATTTTAGTACTTTCGATATTATTATTTTTCACGTTGTAATAATTATAATTTTATAATTGTTACTCATATTGTAGCAGTTGTGGTTTCATAACTACCACAATATATACTATTATAGAGTGTTTATTAGAGCTTTAACTAAATGATTTTTAGATTCTAATTGTATTGAAGTATTTTTGAGTATTTATGAATATTAAATTCTGTTTCAGTTTCTGTAATTTTTATTCAAGAGCTATGACCCTGTCGCGAAGTGAGGTGAACTCCCAAGAGCGAGGTGGTCTCCCGAGCACCACGAGCTGCTGATACTGGTTCCAATCTGCAAGAAAATGACCGTTAGCAAACCCGTCGAGAAAAGTCTCCGGTCAGGCCCTCCGACGGTCAAGTCAATATCCGCAGGAATATAGCAAAGCAAAGGAAATAGTGGACAAAACATAATTGTGCATACCTACAGAATGAGGAGGGGAGGGGCTTATATAGCCGGGGGAGCTGACAATCCCTGTCTGTGTCAATCATCTTTCTGTACTCGCATGAGACAGAGATGTGGGTGCTTGTTCGCTCACAGGAAGGCCCCGATCGGCGCCACTCTGCCTGACCCATCGAAGGGCGGCATGGCGCGGGGTGCCCGGATAGTACAGGAGTACAGAGTCAGCGGGATATTCGCGATGGGTGCCATGAATAAGTAAGGCTTGCGCTGACCCCCGTATCATGGTCGTACGTATGATGTCAAGGAGCGGATGTGGCTTAAGGAAGGACAGATCTTGAGGTAGGTTGCCGACCAGCTGACCCAAGTGATATCGGGCTCCGCAAATAGTGTCTCTGAGTGACGCAGGGTACGCCCCGAGTTGGGGGGCGCAGAGATGTATTCAATCTGCCCCTCTCCCGAGTCACATGATCGAGTGGCCGAGGGGACGCCGACTGAGATTCAACGAGATGTGGCCAGCCGATTCTAGGCACGGTTGTCGGGGCCTTAGGCTCGAGCTCACCGTAACAGGTATCTGTGTTGGATGAGGTCGAGTACTCGGCATCTAGCTCTGGGACTCGGATCGGAGTATGTCGTCCTGACTGCTCAGCCGGCTGTCTTAGGCCGAGTGAGTCCCGGGGTTCTGCCCTTGCCCTTCATCCCCATCTGCCCGTACCTGGTGGGCCTGACTTAGCCTTATGTGGTACAAAGTTAGCCGACCGAGCAGCTCCTAAACTGGGTCGGGATCAAGCTAGAAGTAAAAAACTATAATACTTTTCTTACTTTTGTTATTTTATTTATACTCTAAAATTAAAAGTTAAACATTTATATGTTTAATAATAGTCATCATAATTTTAACGTTTATGATTTTTTAAACATATTTTATTATAAATATTGATTTTTAAATAATATTTTATACATATTTTTATATAATTTATATTTTCAAAAAAACTATACATGTTTTTGTATGTTATATAAATGTTGTCTTTTTCATATTTTTATATTTATTAATTATATATATTTTTTAAACATTCATGCTTAAAAAAATAATTTTGATAAATATTCAAAATATAATAATAATAATTATATAAACAGACGGTCCTACAAAATTATATTTAAATAATTAAAAATGTCAAGTTCCTAGAGGTTCATACTTGCTCAAAAATCGAACAATATCTTTCTTGTACGGTGGAAAATATAAAACTATGTACATCCATTTCACAAATATCATAATCACAGTCACAAGCGGTTGGCAATAACAGAAAAAATAACACAGGACATCCACACAGTTTATTAACATTTAAATAATAAATAACCAAAATGCTTCAGAGTAAATACAAATAAATTAGAAACTCACGACATAAATATAAATATACCAAAGAACGATAAAATACCGACACATCCACTAACGGAACAAAAGAACTTTAGAAGATATAACACAACTCAAATCAGAAAACCCGACAATAAGAGACGGCAGATGGATCCTCTCCTGCGATATGAGACGCGGCTATCTACTACCTGAAATAAAAAGGAAAGCAAGCGGTGATGAGTTCAGGGTCGAACTCTGCGGATATAGTGAACAGATAAATGCATAATATAAACAAGGTAATTAAAAAAGATATAAATAAGGTATACAGTTTTCGAAAAGTAGAGTACACAACAAATACAAAAATATACCTACGGGGCATAATCAGAAACTCTCATACCAAGTAAATAAGCTGCTCGTACTACTAAGCAAATCCAAATTAAATAACAAATATAAATCAAATACATCTATGCATGTAAATCAAATACAATAATCATAGTTCAAACAAATGCAAGATGCATCGTATGCAAATGATATAATGAAATGTGTTACACCTACATACCGATCTATAACCATCGCACATATCTGCGTGGTCGATCGGCGGGCAAGAGTTGTGACAACTATACGCACTCGTAAATTCATCTCCTATGTGTGGTCGAGTGGACAGAATATTGAGAGAACAACCTCAATCCCAAACCCCAAGAAAAGGGAGAGCACAACCACTCTATATCAAAGACCCCAGGGGAATACAATCATTCTAATACCGAAGAACAAGGAGGAACAACCTCTAACTTCAAGAAGGGGAGCACAACCACTATAGTACCCGACGGGGGAGCACAACCACTCTAGTATCCGACGGGGGAGCACAACCGCTCTAATACTCGACGGAGGAGCACAACCGCTTTGTCATAGAATCGATAAGAAACACATGCACCCAAATCAAAACTATAACAACTAATAATACAACTAATCTATTGGTAGGGTATTTCTAATGTCATCCAAACCCTAAATAGGTCATATGATATTTCTAAAGTACATACGTACTATGGTACTCTTTGGATCATAAAACAAGAGTCGAAACTGTATAATTGAAAATTTGAACTTTTAACTCAAAGGTCAAGTAAAGAATAAGTACCAAGCAGGAAAACAAACAATATAGATTTAAGATAAATCAACCTACTCAGATTAGGGAATAACCATATATTTACAAGTAAATGGTGTTGGGACCGGGTGCATGTCGACAAGGATACGAGTTCGTAAAATTTAAAATTTTTACGTGCAGCGGAAGAGTTTGCATAAAATAATTTCCTAAATTATTTTAACTTCGTATCTAGCATGCAATCTTATGGTGTGTTGACATAATCATAAAATAAAACATTGCGGAATAGTAAACAAATTTACTAAGTACCTCTCGTAACTCGAAGTAAGGGACGAGATCCAACCGTAGCGTCCCTTGGAAGCTCCGCCTCTATTCGCGTCCACGCCGAGTTCTCTTCGGGATGACTTCACAAAGTCACGAGTTTTGTGCCGACGAGAACTACTAGATTCTCGGAAGGCACAACTAGAAGGACAAGAGAAAAATTAGGAAAACTAACCAACGAAGTAACGGAATCGAATTCCGAGAAGAGAGGAGTCGCTATCCGCTTCTTCTTCTTCGTGTTCGGGTTCTCCTTCTCCTTGAAAGCTCACGCCAACTCCCTTGGATGATGGTTGTGTGCGCCGGCCCTAATCCACAAGGATGGGGCGCCGGCCCTAATGTGAAGGAGAAGAAGATGAGGAGAGAAGAGAATAAAAGAGAGAGAGGGAGAGCTCTAATTAATCTCTTGATTAATTAATTGATCTAAAGGGCTAGCCTTTGGTTCCTTTATATAGTAGCAACTCTTTGCTAAGTCTCTCTCTAAACGGAATTAGTTATAAGAAATTTATCCTATAAATTTTCTTAACTAATTATTCCGTTTAAACCAAGTCTTTATTATAAACTAATTTATAATAAAACTTATTCTTTTCTCTCTTTAAATTATGGAATAAATTTTTATAAGAAATTTATAAACTTTCTTATTATGATAAAATCAATTCATAATTGATTTTATAAAATTAAAATAAACCAATTCATGGATTATTTTAACTTCCATAAAAAGAATAAATTTCTACAAATTTATTTATATAAATTTTCTTTATACAAATTTATTTATCCATAATTTATAAAATAAACCACACTAGATTTATTTTATTAATTAAACCAATTAAATTGGTTTAATCTCCTTTAATGGCCGGCCACCACAAGGAGGGTTAGCACCTCCTTTGGCCGGCCAAACCAACCCGAACCGGTCGCGAATTAAACTCATTTAATTCGCCCAAAAAGCCTTCAAAAGACTTAGCCATTTTTAGCTTCCATTGCGCCTCTGATTAACTCAGATTCGACTCGTTTCTCTTGATCGGAAAATCCAATTTTCAACTCGTTTTAAATCCCTCGGATTACTCGTATTGCGTGTGACTAAATAGGCTTTCGATTTATGTTGGCCGTCTATAATTAACCCATTAATTATAGATCGATCATGAGTGGCACCTAGTAGTACATCATGATCCCCAATTAATCGAAAGATCAACGGTTTGACCCCAGAAGAAATTATTCTGAAACCCTTCAGCAGCTCTAATGAATCGTGCCTCATTCCCTTCACCACCTTATACCCACTTGGTTCAGGACACGGTCTATGGTGTCAGTCCCCACTAGGCTGACTACGTCACACCTAGCCCAAGTAGTGTCTTCCTCGTCCTTTGGATTTCTAATTACTCTCATGTATTTAAGAGACTCGCACTCTTAACATGATATGCTCTGGCCAGAGGCTTTGAGTAACAATCCGACGATAGGCCTGGGTATACATCTCCTCGCAAGGAGTGGTGAATCCTTTGTAGGCTGTTCAAACATCTTCGGGCACTTCGGCTTATACCCAATCATCCTGGGTCCACACCTCCTTGGAGATGCTTGCTTAAGATGTCAAAATATAAGTCTCCATGACCAAGATGACTTGAACACCGCAAGTCAAAGGAACATCGCACTTAAGCCGCAGTAAGATCTTCATTGACATATCTACATGTAGATTCCCATATGAAGTCTTACAGCTAGTCACTCCAATGAACTAGTTCCCTTAACTAGCATCCATGTTTATCTCCGGACATCCCAATGTCACCAGCCAGTGAGAATCAGCTGATTAGAGAATAACCCATGCTAGTCTCAACAGAATTGATAGTGTCCGTTTTTATCAATTCATCGACTAGGGATAATTTCAATACTTCACAATTGCACATTAGAGATAATCACTAGTTGTGATCCCATCACAAATTCTCTTATGCTGTGAGTTGTATTGCGGACATTCAGTAGATGAGTTCAAGATCCCAATCAAATACACAAAACATGTATACTCAAATAGTGAATTATCATTTATTAAAAATAAATGTTTACATCATAAGGCGATTGCCTTAGGACACTTCTCTCATATCACTAACAAATGGAACTATAGAATCAAAGGAGAAGGAGAAGTATCCGCCTCGTAAATGACGTATGTATATCAGATAGAGAACCTCTCACGATCAACCGTGCGAGTCCAAAGTCAAAGTCTTGTATCAAGGACTAAGTTTAGCTATTTATAAAATTAACAAATTAGTTAAATAAGATACTAAACAACATTAAGACAAAGCCTAATTATAATATCTATTTAAATAAATTCAAAACAATTATGGATTCTTTTTTAACTAAATTTATCAAAAATTAGGTTATAAGATTAACATTCAATTTAATCCATAGTACCACTCCCATCTCCATCGAGAATGCTCACAGCAGTATCATCTTAACCCAACCAAAGTTCAAAACCCAAATCATTCCATATTTTAATCCAACAACTAATCATTCATTTATCTACTTCTTCATGATCTATCTGATCAAAACTAATTAAATCCTTTAACCATCAAGTTATTAGTTTTCTCTGTTAAGATATTCACTAACCATAAAATTAACTCACATGGGTTAGTGACTTCCTTAATCAGACAATAAAACAAATCAAGGTTTCGTTACTTCAAATAACTCGTTAATCAAGTTTCTAGATTGATACTATGTGCTTAGTCTTATTAGGTTTCTATTACAACTTGCCTTCAATTTAGCCCTACCGCATCAACACCAACAACAATCCATGGCAAGGCAAACCCATGCCAAATTAGAAGCAACTCCAATACAAATCAATAAAATAAGACTACACCTAATTAATGTTACCAATTAATCCCAAAATTACAACTACGCCACCATCACAACCAAAACTTTAGCCACACCAACCCAACAGTACGCTACAACCACTACAAAAATAACAAGCAATAGCGACGGACGGAATCCGTCGCTATTCCGTCGCAAAACACTAATAGCGACGGAATAGCTTTGGATTTGGCGCCGTCGGCTGAAAACCCGTCGCAGAGCAATTTCGCGACGGAGTTTTTTTTGTTCCGTCGCTATCTTAGCGACGGATATATACCACCCGTCGCAAACAACGAGAAAACGGGGCTACGTGGCCAGTGAAATACTAGCGACGGATGGTCAAATATCCGTCGCAACTCAATCAGGTTAGCGACGGAAATGGTCAAAGTCGGTCGCTAAGATATCGTAATAGCGACCGATTCGGTCAAATTCCGTCGCTAATCGATCGTTATAGCGACGGGAAAGTCAATAATCCGTTTCTATTTGCGACGGATTTTTAAAAAAGTCCGTCGCTAAAACTGGAAAATTTTTCCAGCCACAATCCATTTCTTCCACTTCCCATATATACATCAATAACATATACAAATATCCAAACGAATATCAAACAGAAATATATATTTGAACATCTAAACATTCACAACAATCCAAACTTACATTTCCAATCCAATCCAATACATTCACAACATCTAAACTTTCAATTTGAATCCACTATTCAATCCAAAGTTTAATTTCCAAACGATACAATCTAAACTCTGAAACAAGAGTAAACTTATACAAATATCCAAATGTATACATGAAAAGAAAGTAAACATATCCAAATGTATCAGAATGTCCAAACATATCCAAACATATCCAAAAGTAAACATATCCAAATGGCCAAATGTAAACTAATTACTCTTGTTTGGTTAATTCAATCCAAACAAGAGTAAATATACAAATGTATACATCAAAAGAAAGTAAACATATGTCAAAGTATCAAAAAAAAACTGTATACATCAAAAATCAGAATTTAGTAGAGAATCATTACGTACATGAATATCAGAGTGAAGAATGGATAGAAAGTAAAAATATTCCTGCACAATAGAAGATAAAACAATAAGAAAACAATCGAATAAAGAAAGAAATTTGAATTGATACTAATAAGAAATAACAAATGAAGTAAGCATGTGTAATAGAAGATAACTCTAATAGAAGGAAATTAACAAATAGAAGATAACTCTAATAATAATAAATATGTAAATGAAAAAAAACAAATAAGAAATAATAAACGAATAATATCCAATATTCATACCTTTCAAGCAAGAGAAGAAATCTGAATTCAACTCTGATAATGTCGAATCTGTAAACATAAATAAATTAATATATTAATACATTATGAATATAATAACTTAATACAATGTTACCAACTCTGATAACTCTGATCAAATTAGATTAATAAGTAATCAAGAATTGTTAACAAAAAAATACATATTAACTCACTTATATATATTTGAAACCAAAATGCAAAATCTTCTTCTATCTTTCGATCTATCTCATTTGCACTTATCGATGGATTTTGAATGTCTGTTGTTGGTATAACCTGACATATAAGTTCATTTGATATAAATCCAGAAATTTGATTATATCATTTGATATTAATTTCATTACAACAAGAGATAATACCTTAGGTATGGTTTGACATCTTTACAGTTTAGGAGGATATATGTCCTGGCGGTATGATATTCTTGGTCATTTAAACGTCTAGATAGAGTTGAACCCATTGCTCTTCCAGGATACTTGAAAATAGAAAGAATGTCTGGGTCAACTGATGGAATGTCATCTTGATTGCGTGGACACTTTCGATGTCTGGTTTTCACATTTTCAGCAAAGTAATAGGAGCAAAATGAACTTGCTTCTTCAACCAGATATGCATTACATATTGATCCCTCAACTCTTGTTTTGTTACGCACATTATTCTTTAATTTTCTAAGAAACCTTTCAAAAGGATACATCTATCTGTATTGTACAGGACCACCAATCTGTGCCTCGCTAGGTAAATGAATAGGCAAATGCTCCATTGAATCAAAAAAGTTTGGTGGAAATATTCGCTCAAGCTTACATAGTATCAAAGGAATCTCTGTCTGAAGGCGTAACATATCTGCTACCGTAACAACTCTGGAAGTCAGATTTTTGAAAAAATGGCTTAATTCTGTAAGTGTTTGTCAAACATTATTAGGAAGTAATTCTTGGAAAGCTATTGGAATTAATCTTTGCATGAACACATAACAATCATGACTCTTCATTCCAACCATTTTAGATCTATTCATATCCACACAACGAAACATATTAGAGGCATATCCATCTGGGAATTTTATGTTTTTCAACCAAGAACACAATGCTTGCTTACTTTCTTTGTCCAATGTATAACAAGCCTTCGGATATTTACCAGTTGTTTCATTCTGATGCAACTCAGGCTTGCTCACTAATTGTTTTAATTCTTCACGAGATTTTGTTGTATCTTTTGTTTTCCCATGCACATTTAAGACAGTATTAATGATGTTATCAAAGAAATTTTTCTCAATATGCATCACATCCAAATTATGACGAATGAGTAAATATTTCCAATATGGAAGCTCCCAAAAAATACTTCTTTTCCTCCAACCACATTTGTTGACTCTAACAATATACTTGTTGATATCATCTGATCCATCCTGATATACTGGTAGAAATCCATAACTATCAATTTCATTTAACACTTCTTCGCCTGACATCCCAAATGGAGGTAGCTTCCTAACTACTTCATTCCTTTTGAAATGTTTCTTATTTCTTCTGAACGGATGATCAAGAGGTAAAAATTTCCGATGATTATCAAACCAAGAAATCTTGCCACTACAGGGCAAAGAAAATGCATCTGACTGACTCATACAATGTGGACATGCTAACTTTCCAGCTATGCTCCATCCTGATAACATTGAGTAAGCAGGAAAATCACTAATAGTCCATAACAATGCTGCATGCATTAAAAAGTTTGACTTTGTAGCAATGTCATACGTCTCTGAACCTATATTCCATAAATAATTCAGCTCAGCTATCAAAGGTTGTAAAAAAACATCTATGTGCCCTTTTGAATTTTGAGGGCCTGGAATTAAAACAGTAAAAAACATGAATTCATCTTTCATGCACATCCATGGTGGTAAGTTGTATGGTGTTAAGATAACAGGCCACGATGAATATTGTTATCCATAACTTCCAAATGGCTGAAATCCATCTGCAGAAAGTCCAAGTCTGACATTACGTGGTTCCATAGCAAATGAAGAAAATGTTGAATCTAAATGTTTCCATGCAGGGGAATCACAAGGATGACACATAATGTCTCCATCATGTCCATGGTTTTGATGCCAGATCATATGACTTGTTGTTGCTGCTGATGCATACAAACGTTGGAGTCTAGCAGTCAAAGGAAAATAATACATGACTTTGTAAGGAATATTTTTCTTCTTCTTCTGATTTACCATGCGAGCACCATGCTTGTAACGGGGATGGTTACAGATTTTGCATTCCATTAATTCACTATCTTGGTTCCAAAAGATCATGCAATTATTGACACAACAATATATCTTCTCAACTGGCAAACCCAAGTCTCTAATCAGTTTTTTAGTGTTGTAGAAACTATTAGTCATGCAGTTATCAGTTGGAAGCAAGTCTGACATAAGTTGACATATGTCATCATAACATCGTTATGAGAAATTATGTTCTGCCTTCATATTCAATAATCTTGCAGTAGCAGATAATTGAGAATGACCAGAATGAATACCTTCCCATAATTCTCTTTCACTAGCTTTTAACATGTCATACATTTTCTGAACATCAGAAGTAGATACTTGTTCTACATTTGATTGATCAAAAGCATTCATTGCATCGTAAACCATTGATTGCACTGCATCAGCAGGGTTATATGATGTCTCTGGTCCAACTGAGTTCGATGATGATGCAACAGAAGGTCCACCAAATTCATATACATACGGCTCTCTATGACAATACCAGTTGTAATAATCTGGAACAAACTCATACCTGGCGATATGAGTTTTCACTGTATCTTCATCACAGAAAGCTGTATTTCTACATTTGCGTTGATTACATGGACACTTCAACTCTGTGTCATTCAAACACTCAGGATGACACTTTGCAAAGTTTACAAATTCTTCCACTTCAGCAAAAAATTCGTCACGGATAAATCTATTGTCTAACCTATTATACATACATGCCTTGTTCGGATACATTGTATCTGAATTCAGATAAGACAATTTAATCAAACCACACATATTATCATCCATGCATATTAAAATTTGATATTGATCCTATACTACAAAATACATCTAATTAATCAAACATTATATAAATAATGAATCAATTATTCTAAGTAATCAAAGAATTAATCAACAAATTAATCTAATTATTCAAACAGTTAACCTAACATTAATCAAACAAGATCTAATTAATAAATCAATTAATCTAATTAAACAAACAATTAATCATCTAATTATTCTAATTAACCAAACAATTAACCTAAAATAAATCAAACATTAATCAAATTAAATTCAATTAATTCAAACAATAAATCAAACAATTATTGAATTAATCAAATTAATTGAATTAATCTAATTAATTAAATTAATTAAACCTAAAACCCTAATTAAACCCCTTATTGGGTGTCAGCCGCAGCAGCCGTCGGCCGGCCGCAGCAGGCGGCCGACCGCACTGGCCCGCGATCGGCAGCAGGCGCCGCTTGCAAATGCTAGGCCGTGCCTGGCCGCGCGAGGCCGCGGGAGGCCGCGCCCGGCCGCGGGAGGCCGCGCGCCCGGCCGCGGGAGGCCGCGCCCGGCCGCGGGAGGCCGCGCGCGGCCGTGCCAAGTGCCATGGCTGCCCGGAGAAGACGACGGCGCCGCATTAGCACAAACAAACGGAGTTGACGGCAAATGGAGCCTAGCTAGCGTACCTGGGATCGGAGGAGGGTTCGCCGGAGGAGAATCGACGAAGAATCGCCGGAGGAGAATGGCTCGAGATCGACCGTCGCTAGGGTTCGCGTGGCCGCGGGGGAAGGGGGCCGTCGCCCTTTTTAAGAAATATTGCGACGGATTAACTTGTCCGTCGCTGATTAGCGACGGGATTGGTCAACGCCGTCGCTATCTTGAGGCGGTTTGACCCGTCGCTTACAATTAGTGATTGATAATTTATATTATCCGTCGCACTAGCGACGGACGTTGACCATGTCCGTCGCTATATTCAGGATTTTGACTTGCCGCGCAACTTTGGCGATGGATACTATATATCCGTCGCCACTTGCGACGGACTATTAAAGAAGTCCATCGCTATTGCTTGATATTTTTGTAGTGAACAACACTGTGGAATCATATGAACAACTCTAAGCCCCCACGGACTGGATCGGATGGTAAGGCGCCTGGCCATTTACATGGAGGTCTCAGGTTCGAGGGTCGCTAGTTGCGCACGGGGATAAAATCCTGGTCTGCTGGCATTAATTCCCTCGACCCAGGCGCCTCACCGCACCAGTGATAACCGTGATTTACCTCCTCCGTATTGGTCCTGGGGCGGGCTGGCGGGGGCGCTGGGGGCGAGCATTTCGTCTTTTTACATATGAACAACTCTAAAACCTGTTTCAAAACATAACACTCCTAAAACCTATGATTCCAGCTGAAACACAGATGTATCTATAATGATCTACTCAAAGCATTATCAATTCTTCCCCCAATCGAAACAAGACACCAAACCTTACTTGATTTGTCGCCCGCAACACCCTCATTTTAGACCCGATGAAATCCAACGAGTCCTACTTTTTCCGACAAATCCAGAAGTCATATCCTATCGATGATGAACCCCCCTCAGAGTGCGCCGCCAATGGTTAACTCGTCGTCGGTATCAAGAGTCTCCAATCGGCTAGTTAGGGGAGGATGAGAAAGGAAGGTCAACGAGTAAGGCTCTCGGTGGTAGAACACAATCGGTAGTGCACAAAAGTCCGGCGCAGATCGGAGGTAGGCGGCATATCAGTGCGGTGATGTGGCAATCGATCGAGAGAGAGAGGAGCCTGAGAGAAAGGCTCGTGATCGGCACCTCAAGGTGGTCGGCGATCAAGGTGGGTGGAGGAGGAGACGAAGAAGAAGACAAGGACGGATTCGATTCTTCGATGGAGTAGAGGTGAGAAGAAGGAACAGGGCTGCGGTGGCGATTGTCGTGAGAAGGAGAATGGATCGTACCCTCACGGTAGAAAAAAAATATTTTATAAATTTTTGGCATATTTACAAAAAAATCCTCAAGTTTTCAGGATTTAACAAAAAAAATTAATAATTTATATAATTTAAGAATATTATTATCATTTAACTAAAAATTAAATTTAGAAGTAATTATTCAACACTTCCTTAATCTATTAACATGGGTAGGAGTTCACATTGTAGCAGCTACGATCGTAGTTGCTATAACAGTTGTAGTAGTTGTGAAATCATAGTTATTATACTACGGATTCGATTTGTTCATTTAATATTCATATAATAATAACTACTAAATCATAATTGCTATAATATATATAATAATTATCATTTCGTAGTTACTATAATATGTTAGGACTTTAAATATCTCCATAATGATATGATATTGTCCACTTTGGACCTAAGCCCTCATGATTTTTGTTCTTGGGCTAGCCCAAAAGGGATCATACCAATGAAGATATCTTTTTTTCCTTATAAGCCTATATTTTTTTCCCATGTGTTTTCGATGTGAGATTATGCAACCCAACAATCCCGCCCTAAATCCACCAAGATTTTATGCCTCTCGGTCTACCCGACCTATTGGGACTTCACGCCTAATCACAACTAGGACTTCTCTATCTAGTGTCTGATCCTCTTGATCAAGATACAGGAGCTCAAACATCCTTTATTCAAGGCTTAACTCACATGATTAGATTTGGATCATGCACTTTTGCTCGTGCTTCTTCTGGCAGTTAGTCCGGTGAAGAGCGACCTGACTCTGATACCAATTGTTAGGACTAAAAGAAATTTAGATATTTCCACAATAGTATGATATTGTTCACTTTGGGCCTAAATCCTCATGATTTTTGCTCTTGGGTTCTCCTAAAAGGCATCATACCAATGGAGATATTTTTTCCTTATAAACATATAATCTTTTCTGTGTGATTTTGATGTGGACTATATTTACAATCTTACAACCCAACATAATATACCGAATTAATTTCAAAAATTAAGTAGAATATAATATTATTGATGACAAAAGTGATTCACTGTAACAAGAGCAATTGATAATTTACACGGTTAAAATAGTAAGATGAGATGCCTCTTTAAGAAAAAATCAGTAATGATTTAGAAAAAAGGCCTTCTTAATTTTTGCCCAAATTATTTTAAAAAAAAACTCACATGCTCCGTTTAAATATATCTTTATAACTTTACATTGTAAACATGATGTACAAGGTAATTATCAAATTTGGGAGGATCAATTTAAGAGGTGTTTGATATATATTTGATAATGAGAATGATAATAAATTTTAATTGAGGGATTTATGAATTTAATGATAATCTAGTGAGGGTTCGGTTATAAAATAAGAGGCATCATATCCATATTTTGATTCCGATTTTCGTATACCAAGTATCGTAAATGGGAATTAAATATATTTCATTATCATTTTCAAAACTCGCTTACCAAACACCCTTTTAAATCTATAAAAGTTTTTCATTGGCTACTAGGGGTAAATTAGAAAGTATTTATGGTGGACGATCCAGAAACTTAATATTTTATGATTATACACCTCATTTGAATAAAAAATTCTTGTAAAATATACTATAATTAAAGATCGAATCGCGGATGATCTCAACACTAATTTATATTTTAAATATGATCACTATTCAAAATTACTAGATAAGATAATCAAGACAAATTAAACCAAATAAAAACTAAAACTAACTGAGTTGATGAAGTCATGAAACCGTTATTCAAAATTTACTTGGTCTCTCTTTTTTTAGTTTGATTATTTATTTTTTAATTTAAATTTGTTATTTAATTTTTTAAATATATTTTTAATGTTGTTTTGGTTGATTAGTAAGTTTCATATTATAAATTTATTTACATATTTGTTAATTTCATTTATTTATCTATAAGTTTGATAAAGATTTAATAATTTATAAGCTTTGTGAATATAGTTCATGAATAATTTCAAATGAGGCATGAATCCTGAGATGCTGGACTTCTGGACCGTTTACTGTGAGTGTTTCCTGATTTACCCCGGCGGTCGGTGGGAAACTTCCGTGAGGCCGGACCGGTCGCCCGATAAAAAAAGAAAAAGAATGAATAATTCACAAATATGCAAAATCTTCTATAATTTACTTTTCTTTTGGATCATGTGGTATAGTTTTGGAGAGGCCCCGTAGTAAGGATTATAATCTTTCATGGCAATGAATAATTCACAAGCTCTTTTTAAACTTAGAGCATCTACGTAGTGTTAACATGTGAATGTTTTAATATCTAAATGGTATTATAAATAAATGTTGATGAGTATTATAATATATATATTAATAACGTTCAATTCTTTGAACACCCTTAATGACCAAATTTTATATAAAAAATTTAAAATTTAAGAAAATAAATTTTAAATATAAAGAATATAAATAAATAAATAGATAATAAGACTCATGAATAATGAATATTAATGTTAAAATGAATCTAAATTTATGTTGATAAAAAAATATGAATATAATAAATATGTGGTATGTTATTTGAAAAGGTATTTGAGTTGCTTAAATCTTATTCATAAATTATTGACGACGAAATTATCTTTTATATAATAATTTTCAATACACAAGATATTTTTCCAAAGATCGAGCCGAAGGATCATAATTTGTAAGAAAAATTGCAACCTCAACCAACAAGCCTAAGAAGAGAAAGACACGGATAATTCATTGCCACCAACTAACAAGGTGTTTGAAACCGAGTTCAATCCACTTCAGCCCCGACTCCAAAATTGACTCCATCCAAGCACCTTGGGTGGACCAAACACACCTTGATCGAGCTAGGCCTGCGCCTTCGAAACCAAGTTCAATCCGAGCACCTCAGCTGGACTACGCGTATACTTCAATCGAACCAGACCCATGCCAACCGACCGACCCGACCGAACAAGTACACGACACAACACACACTAGCTCCATATGCAACATAAAGAACTCAGCTCGATGCTTCCATTGGTTTCAGTCTACATCCTCATTGAAACCACACTTGACCGGAGCAATGCCCTCTTAGCTGCTGTTGGTGCCGGCACAACCCTGCTCACATCTGGTCCATCGGAATCGGAACCGAAACTGAAACCTCTGCGAGCTCTGTACATTTCAGGCCCAATCACATCGGCCTCCTCAATCACCGACACCTCCCTCGACCGTGATTCATGCTCTTCAATTGATGCCAGACTCTGCGCGAACCAGCTAAATTGATCAGCTCCTGTTGCATCAGATGAACTCGATTCACATTCATTGCGTGAATTCGACAAATCTGAACTACAACTCGAATTCTCCATGGATATTGCAGGATCACGAGGAAGATTGATTGGGCTTGGCGTTGAAGGGGCTGAGTCGGGCGGCTCGGTTGAGTCATAAGGATGTTCAATTGGGTTCTTTCTTGAAGCATTGATAGAAGAGAGTTGAGCATGAAGGAGAATTGGCTCATCTCCTCCATTGTCCACCATCATCAGCCTCCTTGCCTTTCTAATGGCGATTACCCTCTCCAACCGCCGGTTTCTTTCGATCTCCGAGTTCCCAATTTGAATGAGAATTCTCTGATCGTCTTCACTCCACGACACAACATTTTTTTCACCACCATCTGTCTCTCCATATGCCTCTCCGACATCACTACCACCGTCGTCGGCCGACTTGAAATCGGAAGGATCATCGTCCTCTTCTCGATCAAATTCATGCCATTCATCACTATCTGCATCCTTCTTTTCAGTTACTTCCTCAACACAAATGGGACTAGAAACAACACAAATGGCTTTAGAATTGGGCTCCAAATCTTCCTTTTCAGTGACCGAATTCTTCCTCGTTCGATCGCGGCCGCCACGGGGCTTGTGCTTGCGGGTGTTCGGCTCACTGTGAATCAAAAGGACTCCGAGAAGAAGAGTTGTGCAAGCAATGACTGGGAGGGAATTCAGGATCAAAACAAACAGAGGGGGAAAGACCTTGTGCAGCACAAACAAGAGCCACATTAGAGCTTGTTTTTATTTGCTAATCTCAAAGCCAAACTAATCCTTCTTCTTCTCCTCTCTCCTCCTTCCTTGAGTGTCTGTTCATAACAATTGCAATCACATAACAAACATCATGGAAGATCTGAATCTCTATTCAGATAGAGATATCAAATTTCTGAAGGGGAAACAAACAATATCGAGAAAATGAATAAGATTTTCTTTCCTAGAGAAATAAATATATGGAAGAACAGAGGAAGATTTACCTTTGGAATTCAATATTTGAATCTCTTGAGGAGAAAGAGGAGAAGAAAAGAAGTAAATCTTTCATCTGCTTCTTCTTTAGGTCAATTTGAGCATGATTAAGAGCATCTATTAGGGAGATCTAACTGGCTGACCTACCAACCACTTGTCAAGATTCGATTGGTTCGAAAAATATGTCACATGTAATTAACAGTGATCTGAAAAGGGTATTTTAATAATATTTATAAAGTTGAAGGGTAGATGATATAATTTGATGGTGCAAATTGAAAAGTTTCAATCGGACGGCTGTTGTGGTACCACGTGGTGCCTGGGCGGCAGGGTAAATAAGGCAACAAGTAGGGGATGGAAAGCCAGGAGGTGAAAAGCGAAGCGGAGACGCGAGGAGCGAGAGGAGGAGGAGGGGAGACAGCTCGAGGTCCCCGAGGCGAACCCCAAGCGCGCATCCTTCAGCCGGCGTCACTGGTACGTGTTTGACCCTTCTTTGTCTTCCGCTCTTTCCCCGATCGGCTTCTTGTACGGCGAGAGGTTCGCGTGAAGCTGCTTCTGCTGTCAAATCTGTGAGATCCCTTCGAGTTCGACCTAGGTTTGCGACTTTCGTGCTTGCGGGTTTTCGAAGGTTCGTTTTGATGAGCTTTTGCGGTTACTTGGCTTACCGAGAGAACCCGAAGAGTGGTTAGTCATGCCGCAACTTTTTTGGGATACCCTTTTTGATCCCTTGTTGTCTTTCTTCTTCGTCTCTTCGTACCTTGTTTGAGTGATTTCGACTAAGATTCGCTATCTCATTAAGTTATTTATTTTGGCAATATTCTAAAACTTGGATTTTTTTTGATGTAATGCTATTTTATGTTTATTTCCAAGCTTTCTGATGAGCTCCCAGGTTCCTGAATGGTTGGATACTTTATAGCCAATTTGTTTGTTACTTCCGCGTCCTGTGATTTGAACATTTTGTTTGCATTTTCTTCAGTAGTTCATACGGTTTGAAGAAGGGAAATGAGCTACTAATTTGCCAAACTTGGTTCTTCTTGTCCTGCACTATCAGTTGTTTGCTTTGTCATGGAAAGAAGATCCAATAGGACTCCTCCAGCGGAGGAAAAGGGGGTATTGGAGGTGAAGCCTTTACGGTCTTTGGCGCCAATGTTCCCTGCGCCATTTGGCTTTGACACGGTTACACAGTCAACTGTGCCTCCCATTGTTTGCATCACTCCCCCTGGCTTCTCTCTTTCTGGTCCTGATCCTGTCAACCAAGGTACCAGAAAACGGGCCCTATTGCAATGCTCCATAAATGAAACAACAACTAGGACATCATTCTCTAGCTTCTTTTGTTCAGCAGGTACCACCATTGCACTCTCCGATGACGACGACGATGACGACCCTTCTTTTGAAGGTAATACAACATCCTCAGGCAAGAGAGCTATGAAGGTACGAACAGATAGCCTGAAGACAGATGCCAAAAGAAAACGACCTATCAAGAGTCCAATAAAACCACTTCCCTTGGCCCTACCTATGCCAGATGTCCCTAGGGAGTCAGTAGATATGATACTTATGATGTTTGATGCACTCCGTAGGAAGCTTCTTCAGTTGGATGAGGCAAAAGATGTGACCAGGCGTCAAGACTTGAAAATTGGGTCCATCATGGCTGCTAGAGATGTGAGGACTAATGTAGGCAAGAGGATTGGATCTGTTCCAGGTGTTGAAGTTGGAGATATTTTCTACTTCAGGTTTGAAATGAACTTGATTGGATTGCATGCTCCTAGCATGGCAGGTATTGATTACCTGACAACTAGCTTTGGTGACAAAGAGGAGCGTGTTGCCATTTGTATTGTGTCATCGGGTGGTTATGAAAATGAAGATGATGATGTTGATGTCTTGATTTACAGTGGTCAGGGAGGTTCAGGCAGGCATAAACAACCAGACGACCAAAAGCTGGAAAGAGGAAACCTTGCCCTTGATACAAGTTTTTACAGGAAGAATCAGATTCGGGTTGTACGTAGTGCTAAAGATATTAATTGTCAAACTGGTAAAATATACATCTACGATGGTCTTTATAAGATTGAAAGTTCATGGACTGATAAAGGCAAGGCAGGGTTCAACATGTTCAAGTACAAGTTACTAAGAGAGCCAGGGCAGCCTGATGGAATTGCAACCTGGAAAATGGTGCAGAAGTGGAAAAAGGATCCATCTAGTAGAGGCAGAGTTATCCTACCCGACATATCGTCAGGTGCAGAGAACTTTCCAGTTTGCCTTGTCAATGATGTTGATTATGAAAGAAAACCAAACCATTTTGCATACATAACAAATGTTAAGTGTCCACACCCTACTAATGTGATGAAGCCTTTACAGGGTTGCATGTGCCTGAGTGTGTGTCTCCCTGGTGACCGGAACTGCTCTTGTGCCCAGCAAAATGGGGGTGATTTACCGTACAATTCAATGGGCCTTCTTGTATGTCGTAAGCCTTTAATATATGAATGCTGTTTATCCTGCCAATGCTCTTTTAATTGCCGAAATAGGGTTACTCAGAAGGGTATTAGGCTCCACTTTGAAGTTTTCAGGACAAAAGAATGTGGTTGGGGTCTTCGTTCCTGGGACCCTATTAGAGCAGGAACATATGTATGTGAATATACAGGTGAGATTATTGATAGTAGGGTTCAAGATGAAGATGAAGAGGATGAGTATATCTTTCGAGCTACGTATCTTGGTGAAAAAGTAATGAGATTCAATTATAGACCTGAATTATTGGAAGATTATGAATTAGGAATCGCTAATGAGGTGTTTAGGCCATTTCCCTTTACAATAAGTGCGAAGAATTCAGGCAACATAGCACGTTTTATGAATCATAGCTGCTCTCCTAATCTTTTCTGGCAACCAGTTTTACATGATCACGGTGATGAGGAGTATCCGCATATAATGTTCTTTGCGATGAAGCACATTCCTCCTATGACTGAATTGACATACGATTACGGCCCTGGCTCTGAATCACTTCGAAGCAGGAAATGCTTGTGTAAATCTCCAAATTGTCGAGGCTATTTTGGATAAAGCTTGATCAATAGTAGATCAAGTACTTTAAACGACTACACATCCATCAGGGTAAGGATTTGCTCCTTATTTATATATATGTTTTATTTTCAATTACTATTCTTCTGAACATCATGCATAGCTGAATGCTTTCTTTCTTGCATCAACTGCATCATTTTCTGTGTATTTTCAATTATGTCTATTTTATGTTTTTGTTTATATTGCATATCATGAAAAAAAAAACACTATCGTTTGAGTTACTTATCAACATTTGATTTTTCTGTCTCGTGAGATAATCTCATTATTAAGGATTAAGCTTTATGGACATAACTTTCTTCCCATGAGGCTTATATCCAGTCTTTCATGCTTCTTCTTTTCAATTGCAACAAAATAGACATAACCCTTACTTTTAAACCATTTTTTTATTGTATGAAGATGCACATATCTATCCTGGTAGTCACATATTTCCTTATTGAGGAGCTTATCTCTATTGGCGATGATGATGGAAAATATTCTCTTTTCAGTTGTAGAGCTAAGGTGGTCAAGACAAAGCTTAAGAAGTTATGAATTTTAGGACTGTCTACAAATTGATGCCTTTAAATATCGCCCTTCAGTTGTAATGTGTGTAAAAAAAAACTATTAATTTTGCTACCATTAGATGTGTGACTGTGTACAGAGCAAGCATAATCGGTGCAGACAAGGCCATCCAGGGTAGTAAATCAATCCGGTGGTCATGCCTGTTCAATCATGGAGGCCATTGTGCAACAGAGAACAGTGGACTCTTTGATGATTAGACAATGTGTAACTAGGAGTTATTGGATGGATGCTCATTCATAGGGTCTATAAAAAGGGAATTCTAGTTGTGAATAACAAAAATGCACTCCATCTGGGACATTCGATGATATCACTGCGGCCCATTCCGAGTCTTCTCTCCACTTTGATTCACGACTACAAAAGGGGCTCCGAGCTACAATTCTATAGCAGCCTGCAATTCTTTTCCTGGATTGATCGAAATCATATACATTAAATCAATTCAGTCACTAGTTCAACTCCGTATCATCCCATCCCATCCCATCCCATCCCATCTACTTCAGCTAAACTGAATTTAGTTTGGGCAAATTTCCCAGCCCAATCAGAACTCATTCAAAATTTCTAATTTGAGCACCATTAGCTTCATTCCTGTGACCGAGGTCTAGGCAAAGTGCTATAGTTGGCAGATTTCTATAAGCTGTTATAAATTAATCATAACAAATTTGGCATAGTAGGTGGGAAAATGGATCGCTGAGTATGGAGATAAGAAGGGAGGAGAAGAAAACACTGCCAAGCTCATTGAACCCATAGTTTAGATTTACTTTTAATGACTTCTCTCTCCTGTAGTTAATTCCTTCCTTTACCAAATTATTTCATCACTGGATTAGCTGCAGTTTCATATCTGACAAATTGTTCGTTTTATTTATCCTGAGGTATATGGTTGTGTATCTTGTGTATATCACAGTTCTCGCTCTAGCTGTTTGTAATCCTTGTTTGTTCGTTGTTCTTCTTTAACATTAGCATGAGATAATCTTCACTAATACGACATTTGGATGCTTCTGCTGGACAGTGAAGGGGTTATTCTAACTCGTGGCCTTTTGTTGCTCTTTCCAGTTTGATGTATTTTGCTACGCCGCAACCAAAAAACCGTTTTCGCATCGGCTAATTGCATTATGATGAGATCTTGGACATCATTGAACTCCAGGCAGGAGCTGATGCTTTGTAGTGTAGTGTAGGCCACTGACTTCCCATCTCTTGCTTTCATGCTGTGGTAGTCTTTCTGAATTGTAAAATGTGTATTTGATGGGCAAAATATTGTTTTAGTTTGGAAGTAAGTGATGAATTCAGTTTAAGTTTAATTAGATCTGATGATTTTAGATCAAGTTCAGATGGTTTAGTTATTATTTTTATTTTTAATTTTTTAATTATTTTTTTATTATCAAATAGAGACTGATTGCTGAAGCTGAAGGTGAACCCACTAGGTTCATGGAGTAGAGGTGAGAATTTCAAGCCATTAGCATTGCTGTCAGCATAGGGTTTAAGGGTCCAAGTGATGAGTGAATGAATGGACATGCAGTATTCACTCCAACCAAATTAGAAGGGCTCGATGGACAAGGAAAAAGGGTATTATCATGAAGGTACTCGAAAGTGGTTAAATGATAATGTAGATGTGAAGTAATAGGTTGTTTACCTATTTACACTTTCAAATTTTAACTTTTATTAATTATTAATTGACTACGACATTAGTTGGGGTCGAATACATAGATCATTCTATGTCATTATCGTTGGCGCCACCTTCTTTATTCAACTACTTGCTCGTTTGATTTTATATATTTGTTATATAGTTTTCTATTTTGTTATCGGGAGATTAGTTGAGTGTTGCCACGTGACAAAAAAGCTTACTATGTGGCATAGGGATCTCAATAGGGATTTGTCCAAATAATCGTGGGTAGCTTTCAATCAGGAATTATTGATTGTTGAATGCCTGATCGGGTGTTAGCTTGTTCGGACGAATATAATAAAATATTGTTAGACTAACAGAAGGGTGACTACTTTCGGTTTGACTAACTTAGGTTGGACTGTGGCTCCCGATGGGAGGACGGATACTCCCGATCGGGAAGAGGTATTCCTCTTCCGGTCGGGACGAACTTACTCAGAAGTTTCACGTGGTGGCTGTTGAGGCAATCTATGGTCCGTGCGACCATGTATTTTGATGTTTCGGCAAAGAGTTTAAGTTAGGTTTACGCTTATATTTGATATGTATATTTGAGTGTGCAGGTTCTGTAGATACACATAGACTCAGTTTAATGGCTTCGGATCCGGTAAAGGATGGTGCATCCAAGGGACCGTGGACAAGGAAGCAACGATGAGCCGAGGAAGCACACTTCGAGTCATACACGAAGGATGTCATGAGAACGAGCCGCGAGCTTGTATACATCGAGGGATGAGAGCCAAAGTGAAGAAGACTCGAAGACAATAGTTAAGGCTGCAAAGAAGAGTTAAGTGAGTCGTAAGGGTCCGAGTACGAGTAAAATGTACTCGGGAAAGGAAACCCTAAGTTTAGGATTTTACCAATCGACTGGTATGGGATCAGTCAGTTGGTTGAGGTCACAAAAGGTCAGTCGACTGATCTTTCTGTGCAGTCGACTGGTGTTGGCTGAATTCGAACGTTGGGCTGTAATGTTCGAATTCGACAGCTGTCAGTTGACTGGTATTAGCATCAGTTGACTGGTAACGACTGGATCAGCAGAACGAGTTCTATTTAAGAGAACTCGGGAAGTTCAAGTAAGGTTGACGAAATAAGCTTGGTTAAAGCTTATTGATAGACTTCTTTGTGCTCTAGTGTTCTTGTGCGATACCAAGTGCTCTTGATGAGTTTGTGGTGAGGTTTCTTCACCCACAAGAAGTTGAGCATAGCTGGAGGTTTTCTGGGGACTAATCCACCGACGGATAGGATTGCCTACCTTACGGACAATCGTGGAGTAGGAGCGTCATCTCCGAACCATGTAAATCGTTTGTCTTCTCTTGTTAGTGTTTTAGTTAATTGTATTTTCGTTTGCGCACACTAATATTGCAGGAAGAAGACCAACGAATTGAGGGCGAGCGACTATTCATCCCCCTCTAGCCATACGATCATTACCAACATGGCTATCCATTAACGAGAGCACTTAATACTTTCAAGGGCGTCAATAATGTATTAAATGACCAAAGGAGAACGATCTCATACTTTAATGATTGGTGATAATAATTATTAACTGTTATTAGAATACTAATGTAACAGTTGTATTAAATATCATTATTATCCAAAGAAGAGGAACACTCAAGGGGCAGAATAAAAGGTAATCAGGAAAGCTTGTAAAAATCTGAACTCTCTCACTTTTACTTAATACTACTTCTCTTTTTCTTAATCAACTACTGACTTGAGCGTTGGAGTGAGATTGCCGGAGCTCCTTCCGACGCCATTCTAACATTTTCTTGAGTTTTCTTCTCAGGCCACTGAATGATGCTCACAATCAGTGTCACGATGAGCCTCAAATTTAGATATTTATAAATTGAAAACTCTTAGCTCACAAATCTAAGTGTAGTATGGGGCCTCAAGTCGTATTTTTCCAAGGACTAGTCTAGGATGTTTAACTCAAGTTTGAATTTGTCGTTTAATGTTTTGGGTTTTCTAGTAAAATGGGGGGTTTTGCGATAAGGAATGAAATAACAATATGAAACAAAATAGACTTAGCTAAAGCAGAACTAACTCAAAATTGAGGAAACTACACTTAATCTATCTGACAACTGAGCAATTAAATTCAAAATGATGGAATTGAAATTTAAGAACTAAACTTGAATGCAGGGAACTAATTGCAGTATAGTAAAAGCTAGAACAAAACAATACTTAAGAAACTTGACTTGAAATGTAGCAAACTAAAGCAACTTGAAGAAATAAGTGTTTAAAATCAAAATCATCCTAAATTGAACATCAAATCAGTTCATTGTTAAGACTTCCCTTTGCCGTCACACAAAAGTCCAGCTAGAAACCCTCTAGCTCGAAAACTAGCGAAGAACCACTCCCGAGATCAGTTTGCAATGTTCTGGAGCGTAATGGTCTTCCTGATCGGTCACGGGACCGATTAGGACTCCTTCTGATCGGACTGGAGACCAATCAGAAGCGTGTCTGTCCGATCGCAGAGAACGATTAGAAGCTGGAATCTGTCCCCGATTTCTTCCTTCTCGATTGGCTGGATGGCGATCGAGCTCAGTAACTCTCAGAAGCCTTCAAAGAACCCCTCTACTTGCTTCGACAGCTCCGGATGACGGAATCCAGCGATCAACAAGGATCGGTCGGTAGGAACAGCAGCTCCGACGAAACCCTCACCTGATGCTTTCCAGAGACCAATTTTGATTAGCAAACTAAACAAAAATTATACCTCGATGATTCAAAACCTTGAGAAGAAACGGATCTGATGTTGGCTGCGCGGATCAGAGAAGAAATCGATGAAGAACAGACGAAGAACAGAGAAAACTTGCGACCTCGCGACGACGCCTGACCTGGGAGAGGGAATTCTGATTTTAATCAATTCCATTTGAAAATGAACGGCTGTGATCATCCTCGCCTCATCCAACGGTCAGATCACCTCGGATTGAGTCCAAACTTCCCAGATCTACATCAATGGTCAGGATATGCTCCTCCTTAGCTTGGATCAATCAGATCTGCAACGGATAACTCAGATCTCCCTTCCTTTTGAATGGATGGTTTAGACTTCTCTTAAGCTTGATCCAACGGTCAGATGACTTCTGATTTGGACCAAACTTTCAGATCTTGATCCGTGGTCTTGATTAACTCTACCTTGAGCTCAGATTGATTAGAAATTGATAGATGACTCAGATCTCCCCGTTTCTTGATCGGACGACCCATATTAATCCATCTCTTAATCCTCTTAATTAAGGCCAAGTCCTAACTCAAGTTTGATCCAATCTGGTCTAGGTCCATGATCATTTGAAGTCTACAAAATTAGATTCAAATTTTAGTGCCAAAATATCTCAAATATAGAAAGAATTTCATCCAAAGCTAAAATAACAATAATTCATGGAACCTAGTGTAAATACAAGATTAAATATGTAAAAAGGGATCAAAACATGGATTTGAGAGCCTAATTTGATCAACAAAATGGTAATATCAACCACTCTCCTCGCCAGAGCATCCATCGCATCACCGGGAGTCACCATTTCACCTGTCAGCTTCTGATGTGGATCTTTTGCCGCGCGTCTGGCACGACTCGGCTCAATTGGAGTCGTCTCAAGTGATTTTTTTTAAATACTGATTGGGGTGTCTCCCATGCAGGGAGGCATCTCGATTTGTTTTCTTTTTTTATTATTTAAAAATTAACAATTGCTTGTATAAATCCTAAATATATATAATAGATCAGGTGAGCATTTAAATTTTTTTATTTTGAATACTATAACCCAAGAAAAAAGAACAACACTTAGTTATATTCAAAAGTGGGTATAATAAATCACAAATTGAGTTCTTTATGGTTAGGAAGAAAAATAGGAAGATTTGTAAAGATTGTATGGTTATCCCTAGAGAAAACTTAACTACTTAACATAAATTAATAGTATTGAATATACACCTTAATTATAATATTAATAAAGCAAAAATATACATGACTCTTAGAATTAAGTGGTGAAAGTTAAATGATGGGAAACAAAATATATTGAAGGAGAAGGTAGGAATACAAGTATTAGATGAAATATACAGTAACTCTAATACGACATGTGATAAGATAATATCAAAGTTGAAAATAGTAACTAAAGGTGTGAGTCAAAGGGGCATGCACCACCAAGTAAGAAATCTTGGTGATAGAATCAAAAAGTACAAGTGAAGGAAAAACGAATAAATTATAAGGAATTATATATTTATAAGAACAAGAAAAACTTTAAAAAGTATACAATAGCTAAGAAAGAGGTTAAGAAAACAGTGAATGAAGTAAAAAATAAAACTTTTGAACGATTAGATCAAAACTTGGATACAAAAGAAGGAGAAAGAGACATATATAAAATAGCTAAAGTGAGAGAGAAAAAAAAGAGACCTTAGCCAAATAAGATATATTAAAGATGAATATAATACAGTATTAGTAAATGATAGCAAAATAAAAGAGCGGTGAAGGATTTATTTTCATCAACTTTTTAATAAAGATTTAAGAGTCCAACTTAATTTAGACAATTTAAGTAGTTCAAATAAGTATAAAAATTTTAATTTTTATCGTAGAATTCAAACTTCAGAAGCAGAACAAACTTCGAAAGGGATGTAAAATGAAAAAGTCGTGGGACCAGATGATATTCCAATAGAGGTATGGAAGTGCTTAGGGAAACAAGGTAATGAATGATTTACAAAATTATTAATATGATGTTGAAAACAAAAAATTACCAAATTAACGGAGGATAAGTACTCTAATTTCCTATGTAAGAACAAAGGAGACGTACAAAACTAATGAGTCATGCTATGAAATTTTGGGAAAGAGTAATAGAAAAAGGATTAAGGAAGGAGACAACAGTAACCGAAAATCAATTTGTGTTTGTGCCTGTAAAGTCGACACTAGAAGGTATACATCTTCTTAGACAATTAATTGAAAAATATCAGGAGCAAACGAATGATCTATACATGATATTCATTGATTTAAAAAAACTTATGATAGGGCCCCAAGAGAAATTATATAGAGAATTCTAGAAAAGAGAGCTGTTAGCGTAACATATATTGAACTAATTAAAGATATATATGAAGATGTAACGACCAGAGTGAAGACTTCAGGAGGATTAATTAAAGCATTTCTAATAAGGATAGGATTACATCAAGGATCAACTCTAAGTCCTTATCTTTTTATACTAATCATGGACGAACTCACTGGATGCATTCAAGATACAGTACCATGGTATATGTTGTTTACAGATGATCATATTATTTTGATAGACGAGACACGTGAAGGAGTAAATGCTAAACTAGAATCTTGGTGAGAAATAATAGAAGTGAAAGGTTTTAGACTTAGTAGAGTAAAGATAGAATATATAGAATTTAAATTTAGCAATATTAGACTTAATGAGACAATTGTTAAGATAGAAGATGATGAGTTATCTAAAACTGAGATTATTTAAGTATTTAGGATTATTTTTGCAAACTGTGGGAAGGATTGAGAGAGATGTCTTTACATAGAATACAAGCAGAATGATTGAAATTGAGGTTAGTGTCGGATGTTTTATGTGATCGTAAAGTACCTCTAAAACTTAAAGGAAACTTCTACAAAATGGCAGTTAGACTTGTTATGTTATATGGTGCTGAATGTTGAACTATGACTTGGGCACATGAGTAAAGATGAAAGTTGTCTTGATAAGGATGTTAAGGTAGATGTGTGGACACATAAGGATGGATAGAATAAGGAATGAGAGCATTAGAGAGAAAGTCGGAGTTGCATCTATCAATGAAAAATTCAAGAAACACGTTTAAGATGGTACGGATATGTACTTAGATGACCAATAAATACCTCTATTAGGCGATGTGAAACTATGATAAATACACATATTAAATGAGGAATAGGAAGGTCAAAAAAGACTTGGTTATCAATAATAAAATAAGATAATTTTATTTAAATATAGATGATGATGTCAGATCGAGGTGGACCAGCAAGAGGGAGGGTGAATTGCCACTGTAAAATAAAAATAAATCTTTTGTACGACTCACAAAGGTTCCAGATTAGTTGCTACAATTAAATAAAATAAGAATAAACTAATTCAACTAGTAAAAAGGTTAATACACAGAAATTTACTTGGTTGCAACCTAGATGGTTGCAAATCTAAGACGGTTGAAGCTCACTATCAAAATCTCCTTCTGGTGGAGAAACCTTTTACAAACTTTGAAGCACAAGAAGCTAGAAAACAAGAAAGAATTTATTTCAGTTGATTGATGGTTTGGAACTGAGCTCTGGGGACCTATTTATAGTCCCGGTTAGTTCTATCCGTTTGCTGATGTTATACTATAGGGGCGCCCGAGTGGTTATGGGCGCTTGGCACGTGACTTGTGTATTATCGGTACGCAACGGTTGCAAACGGCTAGCTGAGTAGATAGAATAGGCTCTCGGGCGCCCCTATGCATAGGGGCGCTCGAGTCAGATTTGGTCAGCAGCTTGCTGACTAATCTCCAGCGGGTCTTCTTGGGTGATTTCTGGCCAACCGGAGTTAGACTCACCTGAACCCGACTCCGACCTTTCGCCCCTCGAGCGTCCTTCCTTCTGGTTTTTCGTCTCTCGGACGTCGCACACATCCTTCTCCCTCCACCAGTATACTCTTTTGCAGCTTCCGCATCCCTCAGATGCACCGAGCCCATCCGCTTACTTCCCTGTGCAATCCTTCTCGTCCACCGCGTCTTATGCTCAACTTTCTCCCCCCTAAGTTCCTGCACATTTAGACAGAGGGATCAAAACAACAACAGGACCTAACCTAACTTGGTTGATCACATTAAAACAACCGGGGCACCAAGAATCTCCCCTTTTTTGATGTGCATTGATCCTGACCGTGCCTAGGTGTAGCCTGGTCGGGCCACGTGGCATCGTAAGGAAATAGGTCATCGATGGAGAAGTCTCGATCACCCGGCGTGGCAAGGCAGCCCACTCGGGTCGGGAGGCCCGAGTGAAAGACCCCCCTAACAAAGCCTGAAACCGCCTCAGAGAGAGAGAGACCGAGCGTCGGGCTTAGGTTCGCCCGATCATCACGCATCCAGCAGCCAGTCGGCTCCCCTCGAGGTCTTCTAGTCAGGTCATTAAGAGGAAGCGGGTTGGCCAAATTCGAGCGCCGAGTGCCCCAAAGACTCGGGCCGCGCCTTATTTAGCCTGAGTGGCATTGACTGCTTTGTGAGGCCTCACTCGGGTCAGCCGATCGGCGACCCAGCTTGGGAATTATCATTTTCCTAGGGATCATCCACTCCCTGACACTATACTGGCAAAAGTGGTACGAGAGTCGGCGCATGCCTAACACCACTCGTGTTCGAATCGCGAATATCCCGTTGACACAGTACTTTCTTGACATACCTTGACACTCCGTACCACGACGACCCCTGCCTGTGTCAGACTGGGCGGCGTTGGTCGGCGCCGATCGGCGCCAGTCGACGAGTTGACAGTACCCTTGATCCTGTCCCCGCATGAGACAAAAGGGTGTCAATGTGGGGCAGAAACTGTCGGCTCCCTCGGCTATATAAGGTCCTCTGAACTTCATACGCAGGTATGTGCGATAGAGTTTTGCTACAGTTCTTCTGCTTTCCTCTTTTCCACTGGAGACTGACTTGATCGTCAGAGGGCCTTGCCGGGGGCTCATCCCGGTGGGTTGCTAACGGTTATCTTTCTTGCAAATCGGAGCCAGCATCAACGTTCTCAGGTCCACCTCGCTCTTGGGAGCCCACGTCGTTCTGCGACAGGATCATGCATCAACCCAAGTTCAGTTAGGGTTAAGAGTAAAAGTAATAACACTAACTAATACAATTAAGCTTGAAAGAAATAAATAAAAATTATAACCTCCCCTGAACTTGAGTTACTTAAGCTACTCTCCCCTTTGATGACAGTAAAAAAATTGGAGCACAACAAAAACTAGGGAAAGGGAAAGAGTGAGAAAATTTTATTTAACTCAATAAATAAAGAGTAGATCTAGAAAAATCGGATTTTGATAAAAATAAGTTTCTATTGAAATTTAAAATTAAAGATCAAGTTTCAATAAAGAATTCATAGAAAGTTGAAAACATGTTAGAAAAATCTAAATTTTTTGAATAAGTGAAAAATAGAGTTTTGAGTTTGTACAAAAATTTTCAACTTTAAATACGTTATCTACGTCCAAAAATAAATTAAATATTGACAGAGTAAAATTTTTAAAAAATAAATATTCAAAATTCAAAAAAATTCAAGTAAAATTTTATTGAGGTCTACTGATAATATCTAAATCTAAAAAAATTTCATCTAGGAAAATAATTTTTTATATCTATTTTTAAAATTTAAAATTTGAATTTTGAATGCAAAATTGTGAAATTTTGAAAAATAATAAAAAAAATCTCAAAAATTCAAAGTAAGTAAAAAAAATATTCTTGTATTGAGGAAAAATATGAACATAATTTTATCAATATAAAATTTGACTGCTAATTATTTTTCAAAGAAATTAAATAATAAAGAGTGAAAAAATATATTGACAGAAAAAAACAATAAAAAATTGTTATCTCTAAAACATATAATGAATGGAAATTAATTTAGTAATAACTTAGGAACCTAAAATAAGCTCCTATCTATGAGGTTAATTAAAATTTTTGGAGGAATAAAGTTCTTTAATACTTTTCTAAGTTGCCCCTTGTAATTTTTAATATACCAGTTCAAATTATCATGATAACTATTTTTCTTTTGACGTAAATATGCAATATCAAATTCTAATTTTTCAACTAAATTTCTCAAATTAACATTTTCATTTTTTCGTTTTTCCGAAACATCAGAAGAACATGCACTAGTCAATTTCATTTTCAATTCTCGATTTTCTTTTTCTAATTTACAGTTAGATTTAAGCATTGCTTTTATTCCAGAATATAATTGATCATGAGGGAGGAAACATATCTCACTTACCGGGTCACTTTTGAAAAAGGGACTCCCCCTTCGTCGCTGCTCTCTTCTGACGTAGCTCCCCTTCTTTAGTGCTCTCCTCTTGATGACATGCTATCAACGCAAGTCCAGCGTATTCTTCAGCTTCTATTCTTCAGATGAGGTCTCGTCCAGGTGACTTTCAATGCCTTCTTCTTTTTTGGATGGTTCTTGAGTTTTTGACACTGGTTTTTTATATGACTCTCCTCTTTGCAGTTATAACATCAGACTGTACGCTTTTTCGGAGATCGTCTTTTACCCTGAGACTTTGAAAATTTATTAGTCTTTTTAAAGAAACTTTTAAGGCTTTTTACCATTTCCATTGTATTTTCATCATCCGTTGATAACTTTTTCTCGATTTGATTTCTCCTCACATTCAGAGTGACATTGTCCGTTTTCCTGCTCTTTCCTACATACCGAAATTCGTGAAGCTCTAAAACTGAAAAAAGTTGTTTTAGAGTACTTACCTCAAGGTTTTTTGAAATGAAATACGTGTCTATTATTGTGGGTCAATCCGGGGTTCTCGGAAAAGCATTTACTTTGTTATCAGTTTGTTGTATCAGATTCATTTTTTTTTTTTTTTTTTTTTATGTATTTGATTAATTAAAAGTGTTGTATTTATTCGGAGTAATCTGGATTACATCAAAAAAAAAAAGAACAAACGCATTAGTACGTACCATTGAGCGTTGCGATTTGATACCTTGTTTCCGAATCCTCAAGGCTCGTGATTAGCTCTTTTACCATGATGTGCAATTGGGCGACTGATTATCATCTTCCATTCGGAGGTTGGTAAGCTGGCTTCGTAGGATGTCTCGTCGCGCCAGTTTTGCCTCCGAGGTGCCTTCGTGCAATTCCAGTAACTTTTCCCAAAGTTCCTTTTCCGAGTCGTACTTCCTGATTCGATTGACATCTTGTTCAGGAAGGACGGTCAGCAGGTGGAATTCCATCTTTCCATTTGCTATAGTGTCCACTTGCTTCTTCTTGTTCCAGGAGTCAGGTTCTTTAATCTTTCCTTTATTATCTTTTGGAGCTCAAAAATCATTTTTCATCGTTAGTAATAGTTCATAATCAGTAGTGAAAAATATCTTCATTTTCCTTTTCCATGTTGCGAGCTCCCCCTCAAACTTCGACAGGTTCTCTAGTTTTCTAGAAAACACTATATCTTTTTTTTAGAAAACAAGGCAGGAAAATACAAACCAAACACGTTTTCTAGAAAATCATATTTTCTACATAAAATAAAAATGAAAAATAAGTATACTAAACACCCCTTATTTACTTAAACCTATTATAATCCAATTCATAAATCTTAAAATTTTAAACATTAAATACATATAGTATACCTATTTTTTTAAAAATACTGCTTTAAGTAAAGATGACTCTAATTGCATTGGAGACGTCTTGAGTTGGAATAAAAGGCACCTCCGATGTGTAATATCGCTCGATGGGCGGTTTGTAGTAGAGAAATTTCGTATATATATTTTCTAAATGTGTATAATCTCAAATTTCTTTCTAATGTAATTTTTATTAATTGCTAAGTTTGAAAATGAAATGAATTGATCGAGACACGTGAAGGCGTTCCAAGAGAAGCGTAATTTAATAAAAAAGTATCGTGGTTTGATTATCTGTTCGGATATTTTTGAGAATGAATTTAATAGGAAAAAAAACTTAAGTTGAACATCGTGACCGAAATATTCATAAAAAAAATCCATGAGTTTATTTTTATGAGTAGAATATTGATTCTGCATTCAACGATCTCACAAGAATGATAAAGATCATGGGGTTGACTGTCGACAACGTAATTTTATATTTCTAATTTACTATTGAAAAAATATTGAGTTAAATTGATCATCCTCAAAATTAATTAAATAATAAAACATAGATACTCGAGTTCAGAATCTAACATAAGATTAAGGGGTCACGACCCCAAGACGAAGATAGAATTTGAGTTGTTGATCATCAACAAATCAATTATAATCAATTATATTATTATGTGACGATGCTTTCATAGATTATCATATAATTGAACATATTAGGGAGTGTGAAAATGATTTAGTGAAAGTAAAGTGAATAATGTGATATTTTATATGTACACATCCGATTCTCGTTTCGACATTATCGACGGCCGAAGGCTGCCGTCTCGAATCAAACTATACCCTAGGGGTACGGTGAATCCGTCGGAGATCGTTGCATATAAAGTATCACATCATTTACTTTACCTTTCACTCTCCCATTTTCATTCTCCCTATCATTTTTCAATTGAAATATACATCAATTCAGCTTTTAACTTTTAATTTAAAATTTTGAATTCATTTAGACTAACTTATAATAATAATAATAATAATAATTTATTATTATTATTAAAAAAAAGAGTAGAAATGAAATTTTTTTCATGTATATAAATGATTTTTTTTCATGTATTCGAAAGTCAGTATATATTGGACCAAACAAAAATATAGAAAATATGAATATTCAATATGAAATTCAACGTAAATGATGTGACATTTTAATTACAACGATCCTCAATAGGTTCATCGTGCTCCCCAGGTTATAGTTTTATTCGGGACGACGATCGAAGATCACCGTCGATGTCCAAGTAATAATCGAATGTATACATGAAAAATATTACGTCATTTACGTTATAATTTCATATTCTCTATAGTAGCTCCTATCAATGATAGTTTGATATTACTATTGACTTTGTATACTATTCCAACCCATTTTAAAAATAAATTTAAATTTATTATTATTATTATTATTATTACCGCCCATGCCAAACCAAATGGGCATTGCTGTCGTCTACCTACAAACTACTCATTCCACGTAAGCCAACGGCTTCTCTTCCTTCTTGATTGTCTTCTCGATTTGGGTTGGGGCGAAAGATGAAGGCAAGCTGCGCGACGTTCTTTCGAGGAAGAACGTTGCACGGATGGATTGATCCGGCAGCTTCATGCATTGGATCTCAACACGCAGAGCAACGGAACGATCCGTTCCTATCTGCTTCTTCTTCGTTCTTGTAATCCACCCGACCTCTTCCCAAAGGGCTGGTTCATGAAGAAGGAATCCTTTAGATGACTACTCGTACATCTTGGTTTCGCCTGTATCTGCTTCCTCCTGGTGATTTGAGCTATTGAGGTTTAATTTCGGTGCAAAGGACTGCATGGCGATGCCAGAGCAAAGAGAGGGGATCAAGAGGTTGAGATTGTATCAAGCATGGAAGGGAAACAATGTAAGTTTTTTATTTTTTATTTTTGATTCAGTTGTTTGATTTACATCAATGTTCTGAGGTTGCATTTTGACTCCCATTTTTCTGCCTCCAAAGTGTTTGAGCTTTTGCCTCTGTTGTTTTTGTTAGATGATTGCATTCTGTTGTCTTAGGGTTTGAGAGGTCCAAAGTGATGTAGTTACAATTCCTATTAAAATTTAAAATAAAACATATTTTGTGGGTTACAAAATTGGTTGTTGTTGTTGTATATCCTGCTAGTCTTTTAATTTCATGAGTTCAAGACCCTGTTTTGTCCGCAATTGATAGAAACCTAAGCTTCTTCACAATGTGCATTTCCTAATGCCACCCTGTTAACTAGTACACTAGACGCATTTCCTCTGCGAAACTTTACTACGGAATCATTCCTAGAGATAGCCAATGTTGAGGGGAGAAAGATAATCACGACTTTGATCTTTCTCGATCAAATCAACACAGGCTTGACTGAGAGGTGATGGGTATACATTTCCCTATTTAGTTTTAGTAGTCGTGGGTATTGTAATTCAATCTTTACTTCATAGCTTTTAATACTTGATACTTCTATTTGAATCCTTTTTCTGCAAATGAACCCTGAATGGTCATTAAGCTTAAAATTTGCAGATTCCAAAGGAGAATCCATTAAGTTACAATTTCCTTGTAGAATTCACGGATATTGCTTTCAAATGTAGAATTCACCTGCTTTTTCCTTGTTCCATTGACAATTTCTTAGTTGGGATGTGCGATGTATTTTGTTTCCTTACATATTTCAAATGATTCAGATATTCTTTTGTGGTGGAAGATTAATATTTGGGCCAGATGTTTCTTCATTATTCTTAACAACAATTCTAATAGCTGGTCCAGCAATAACATTCTGCGTCGATATAATTTTGAAAATGAACAAGGATGAGAAGCAAACCAGTGTGATCCTTGGATTTCCAGTTCTGATACTGACATTGCTGATAACAATTGCTGTAAGTGGAACCACTCGGTTGATGGAAGAGTTGTTTGTGTTGAATTTCTTGCCATCATAAAGAGTTTGGATTTGGATGGTGCAGGACTTGACCTTTTTGTTCATGACATCCAGTCGAGACCCGGGTATCGTGCAAAGGAACATGAGGCCACTGCATGGTGATGAAGCATACAATGCCACAACTCCATCCATGGAGTGGATCAGTGGTAGAGCACCTCATCTACGGTTGCCGAGGACAAAGGATGTCATTGTGAATGGCTTTCTCGTCAAGGTGAAGTATTGTGATACTTGCATGTTGTACCGGCCACCCCGTGCCTCACATTGCTCGATCTGCAACAATTGTGTGAAGAAGTTCGATCACCATTGCCCATGGGTTGGTCAGTGCATTGGACTAGTAAGCTGAGTTCTATATGATCTGATGTATTTTCCATTTGTAGAACACTAGACAGATCATTTTGGCACCGGTTACCTGAAATTGACAGGTTATTGTGTCTTCTGCAGCGAAACTATCGGTTCTTTAGTTTATTTATATCAACGTCTACATTTCTCTGCATTTTCATCTTCATCTTCTCCTGGCTGAACATTATTGATCAAAAGAAGCACTATGGAAACTCGATGTGGAAGTCCATGAAACACGAGGTAGTGTCGTTGGTTCTCATAGTGTACATTTTCATCATGGTGTGGTTTGTCGGCGGGCTTACTGTTCTCCATTGCTATCTAATGAGCACAAATCAGGTAAAAATTCCATCACCAATTGTTTTCCCTTGCGCGAACAAGTTCACCAATGATTTATGTGAGGGAAAATTGTTACAAATAAGTTAGGGACGATGAGACTTATGTGATATAAGCAACATGCCCCCTATCCTATAACATTTGGTAGCGTGTATACTTTTTGTTATAGAGAGCATCATATATGCATCACAAGGTTGAATGTGCTTCTTTTACCCTTGCAACTTTTCCTTCTGAATGTGCTTGATGTTGTTCTTTAACAATGTTGCAGACAACCTATGAAAACTTCCGATATCGATACGATAAGAAAGATAACCCCCACAACAACGGTTATTGGAGAAATTTCAAAGAGGTTTTTTTCTCGAAGGTCCCACCTTCAGAGCATGATTTTAGATCATTTGTGGTTGAGGAAATGATAGACGTTGGACCTTACACCCCAAACATCAGCATGAACGTAAGGAGCATGAAAGAGAAGTTTGACATAGAGACGGGCAATAAATATGCGGTGGGCGACAATATGACCATTCCAAGTATACTTCAGAATCTGGACTATAGTAGCATTGAGGATAGTGAAGATCTCAAGGATCTAACCGACAACAATGCATTTGATCCTCTTGGTATTCATATTTCTCAAATGTGTGATCGTTGTTCACCGCATTCGTCTTCACAAAGCTGCGGTAGCGAAAATGAAGTGTCAAGTAATGAAAGGGCAGCTAAGGAAGCTCCTGAAGCTGTCGACGATGAAAGAACTATTGATCAAAGATACTCAAACATAGTATAAGGTTCACCTGATGATGATATGCTATCGACTAGAATTTAACATGAGGCAACGATCAATTCTGCATCTCTCTTTTTCTCATTACTAGGCATAATCCATTAATTGATTCAGGTATGCCAACTCTTTGGCATAATTTCTGTCCTTTTGCGAGGAAGAAGGAAGAGAAAAATGGGTCATTCCTTGTGATCTTTTGATCAGAGAAATGATAGAAATTCTCAGTTGATAAAATTTGCTTGGAATTTTGCAGGTTTAGCTTGAGTTCAGATAAGTGAAATTCTGTTTACCACCGATGACTCTTCTGCAGCATATAGAGCTTTGATTCATGGAGATGCCTTCATTCATGCAAAGGAAAATAAAATGAGAATCATTTCAGTTTGGCTCCAAAATTGTTTAGAATTGCATCATATACAAGTTTGCAAGTGTGAGATGGTTTCAGGAAAGTTTTAAAAAAAAATGCTTAGACGGCAGCTGAGAGATCTGCGTCTATTTTGGAACTTCTGGCCGTGTTGTTTTTGCATATTTTTAAAAGTATTACATGGTAACAAAAATGTGATTTTGCGCTTATGCTCATCACAAACACGCAAAATGAGCGGGGGATAAGAGTAATTTTTTTTTTCTGAAAATATAAGTTCGTTGGAAATTAATTTCTATCGTATTATAATAAATCTATTAATTTCAATCTTATCATAATAAATTTATCATTCTCTAATTAATTGAACACTGAGACTATAAGGGCTAATTTATTTTGGAGAGTAAAAAATAAAATTAAGAAAACGTTTTCATAGTGAATTTTTTTTCACATTTACTTCAATAAAATTTTAAGAGGAAAGAAAAATACAATTCATCAATGGATAATTTTGAAACCAAAATCGATCACTTTAAAATCGAACGAAAAATATTAGCTGGAGAAAAAAATAACATATATACTCTTGTTTATTCATAAAATTATATCGTATATTAAAAAAATGATGCATGTATTTTTTTAACTCATAAAATTATATTATTTATAAAAAAAATAATGTATATATTCCTTTTTATTTATAAAATTATGCTGCATATACTTATTTTTCTCAATTAAAATAAATAAACATTCAGAGAATGAGATTTTTTTTTCATTTCGGTTTTCTTTTCACATCCTTAGATTTGTTTCGTCCACTCTTTTAGGTAAAAGAGCATAAAGTCTTGCAATGTTTATGTATCAAAAAGTCTAAATTATAGTTCGTATTAGCCAAGTGATGTTGTCGGAGAGTGAGGTGGACTCTCAAAAGTGAAGTGGATTGAGTACCGCTAATGCCAACCTACAAAAAAGTGACCGTTAGCAACCCGTCGGGAAAAATCCCCGGCAAGGCCCTCCGACGGTCAAGTCAATCCCCGTGAGAGAGAAGAGAGTAAAAGTAATGGAACAGTGGAAGAATACTATCGTGTGCGTACCTGTGAAGAGAAGAGCGGAGGGGCTTATATAGCCGAGGAAGCTGACAGCTTCTACCCAGCCTGCCACCTTTTGTCATATACGGGAGCAGGGCAAGGTGTAGCGTGCGGTGACAGGGTAAGATGTCGCATACTGGAATAAAGCAAGGGGTGTTGTCAGCCCGCTACTGGGCGCCATCCGGCGCCACTCGGTCTGACACAAGCGTAGGTGACCGTGGTACGGAGTATGAGGGTATGGCAGGAGGATCATCAGGTCAGCGAGAAACTTACGATTCGGGCACGAATGGTGTCAGGTTTGCACTGACTGCCGTACCATCCTTGTTAATGTTGTGTCAGAGAGTAAGTGTTCCTGAGAGTTGCGACAAATCTCGAATGGGAGCGCCGACCGACGACTTCGGGTGAAACCAGGCTGCTTGGCCAATACGTCCGAGCGTGAGACACTATGCTTTTCGAGACCTGGAGTGCTCGGACTTAATTAACCCGACTCGGCCTGAGGTCGGGTAGTTTAGAGGCTCAGGAATTCCCTGACTCGGGAATGATCCGGCTCGAGGCTTCTCCAGCTTGGCAGTCGACCCTCGGTCGGGGTTGGCCTCTTAATGTTCCCAAGTGAAACGGGTCGGCGATGTCCGACCGACTGTTGGCTCGGGCGACTCGGCTTGTCTGAACCCTGAGACCCCGGCTCCAACTCAATCTAACAGGGTGCCAGGCTAGCCGGCCGAGCTACACGTGAGTTAGGCCGGGATCACCAGGCCGTGAGCTACAGAAAAGTTTTCATAAAGTTGTTTACCTTTTTACTGAATAAAATTGCATAGAGCTTCCTGGGAGGAACTCTCAGATTAAGTAGGAAAAGCCAGTAGGATTAGGAACTGGGGATTAAATCTTCATTCATGAGTTCGAGGTAACTTTAAAAAAGAGTTAATTGAAGTTAATGACAAAAGCAAGTAAAGCTGCTCTACTTACTCTAGCAAATGAAGATTGCCCGAAAGATGTGTCAAACAATTAATATAACAGAATAAGTGATGAACAATAACCGAATAGGCATAATTCAGAAACCAAAGAAAGAACAAATGAATGAGCCACGAAATAACTAGTCGGGCTCCTAGGGTCCGCAAAGGGCACTAGGTTGCTCCACATACGACTTGGGTAAGCAAAACTATCGATATATGATGCAAATGATATAAGATGTCAAGCTAACATCTGATAACTAATTCCAAGCGATCAAAGAAGAAGGGAGAGTAGATTGATGATTGCATTTCCAATTAATCATGAACTAAAATTGAATTGACTTCTGACAGAAATTTCATGCTAAAGCAAATGAGATGGATTTCACATCATTAAAGAGTACTAACTAAACTATTAAATCAGCTTATACTTGTCAACAAGTTCATAAGTAACAACAACAACCTTCTGATGTTGGCGGTTTGATTCATCACAGACCCAACTCATTTCTAACTCAAATGCTTTGTCCTTTGCTTCATCGTGCACTGCATAGATTCTGCATTCCATAACAGGGAAAACAGTGTGTTTGTCAATTAGTAGAAGTTCCATCAAGGAAGAAATTAACCAGAAACTAAATAGAAATGTTTCAATGCCTCTTTTCTATTTATTTGGTTCAAAAATTTAATTACTAAGCTCTTTTTCCTTAGATGGCAAAAGGTGATTCGCTTGCCCTCAACGCCCCCCACTAACCCGTCCCAGAGTCAATATGAAGGAGGTAAATCGCGGAGGTTGCTAACCCAGATGCCGTGGCTAGTACGTGGAGAGGGCGGACATACTGACTTTGTCAGGTTTTGACCCCCATACCTCAAGGTGACAACACTCACGCATTAACCATCAGTCCATCCCGTGGAGACACAACTATTTTCCCCTAGCATCTTAATGCCTTGGATTTAATTGAGATAATAACCAAAATCATTAACTGTTCTAAGAGAAAACAGGGAGGAAAAGGACATCTTACATCTTGGCTACTTCAATGACTCCTTCTCTGCAGGTAATCTCAGAAAGCTTCAACTTCTCTATCTCACTAAGTAAAAAAGGCAGGAAAATGTAGGAGCATTAGGCGCAGTTATAAAAATCAAACCAAAATTGTTAGTTCTGGGTCTTTAGTTCACTGGTCAGACTAGTGGTTCAATTAGTCAGCTCAGTAGAGGCATTGGCCTGGCCAAACTTACAGGTAGGATTGGCCAAAATTGTCAATCCGATTGCATATTTATCACAACCATTTAAGACAAAAATGTATAATTTGGTTATGAAAAATCACAATTAGACAAACCAAAAATTAAAAAAAAAACTAATTTACAAGAATCTAAGGAATCAGTATTGGCCAAAAACTAATGATTAACCAAGAATATAGTTGGCCAAGAACTATATACACAACTAGTATAATCAATGTCTGGGAAGTGAACCCCAATCCAGTAGGTAGTCTGTTATATATATTTTTTCTAGGTCTTAGAAGGCAGTTTCAAGTGGTTGGCCCATTGCCTAGCGCCTAGGTTTAGATGAGAAGTCTAGGTTTAGTTGGGCAGCTAGATGGTCAATATTAACATAATATTTAAATAAGAAAAATAAATATATTAAATTAAGAGTGATTAATATTGGCGTGTGATATATATAACAGTTACATCTTTATACTATCAAAACAAATTTATAAATAAGTCATAATTGATAAGAAGCACAAAACACATAATTACATCAAAACATTCATTTTTCATATTGCAACTAAAAACATTAAAATCACGACAAAACCTAAATTCAATAATTCATAATCCTAAATCCAAATTGCAAGAAAACAAATAATAAGCTTAGAATTACTGTCATGCTATAATATCAAAATATAGATAAGATAACCAATATCATATGACAAAGTTCATCCATAAGTCAACAATCATGCTTGGTCCTTTCTAGGAGGAGAATAAGGATGGGATGTGTAAGCGAATAAGGGTGTTGAATGGGATAATAGAAAGAATCAATGTCACTTTCTAATTGCAAATGAACCAACAATGTATTAAAAAAAAGTTCTTTCCTTAGTCCTACTTGGACTTGCCCAGGTGAACCACCTGTGCTATTTCAAAAGGGCAACCTAATAAGGGTTACCTAGTCATCATGTAAAGTGGCCTCTTGATGAAACTGCATAAGTAGCTAGGCCACCTCAAATGCCTAAGCCTGGGTTTTCTTAAATATTGTTAACTTGGAAATGCAGAAAAGCAGCACAACGCCACTGAAAGTTTAGAATTTATAAATTAAATACAAAAATTGTTAATTTACAGGCAATGAATATAGTGGTTTTCATCGAACTTGCTAAACCAAACCATCCATGAATAGTGTGTATCTTTGCCATTCAACTTACGTTTTGGCAGCTTGTCTTCCTTTCCCAACAGCAGTACCAAAGTATCTCTGCAGTTATACATTCAACAAGTAGCAAGTTTAAGTACTTGGGAAACTTGTTAATGCTGAACATATCAGTAAAAATCCACTCAGTACTGCTCAACAAAGAAATTATATTCCCATGCTTGGAAGTATGAAAACAGCATAATCCACTATGCACCATTCACACATATTTCGATACAAACTTTCTTAACTTTAATATTCTACTTGTACCTGAAACATAGCATGAGAAATTTCACAAAAGGATTCTATGGAAAAATTTGTAAGCAGTAATCTAATTCAAGACTCCAAATTAAGACAAATACCATTATGAGAACTTACATACGATATTCCAGAGGGTTCGATCGTGTACAACTGAGGTCCATCTCTGTCATAACTCATAACCACCAAGAATAATCCCACACAGCCAAAAGGCCTGCAATAAAACATAGTCCTCTTACACAGAAATGGATAAATGGAAGAAAGCATTTCCAACATTCATGGTAATCTTCAGATAAGTGCCACCATATGCAAAGCATTGCAATCCTACCTGAGCCACCAATAGAGTGTAGAAAGATGAACATAACCTGCCACACGAACTGCAAGTTCCTTGACACGTATGGGTTCCCCATATACTCTGCACATGAGCAAACATTAAATAGTATATCAAACTAGTAGAAGACAGTTGCTTTGTGTTTATAGTTGCATGAGGCATCTTTAGGTGCAGTTAGTTAATATAACTAATATTGATTAATAAAATACAATATTCCATGGCACATCTAACCTAACTACTGTCTAATAAGCACAAAGGACCAAACATCTCTGACCTCTCATAACTAGCTGCTTCAGATTTTGCTCGTGCAACAATTTGCCTGCCATCAGCTGCTAAGCCAGCCACAGCCTGTGCTCATGGTAAGATTTTTCCGTTTTTAAGTTAACAATTGAGCCTCTGCCATATACATCTAGATGTGACTAAAGAAATTCTTTATTGATTTTCCTTGGTAAATAAGGATGATATATATATCCCTGCACATAGTGCTTTAGTAATTTATACTTTCACATGCCTGAGGAAGATGTGAAAATAAAACATTCTCTCCAACAAAATATGGCTACTATTACAAGATATCGATAAAAGGGCAGAATAAAATCAGAAATTCAAAACCAAGAATATGACCATAATAAGCGAAATAACTTGCATTGTTATATGTGTGATACTGATATAATAGGTATATACACTATTACTCATGATGAGGAAACAACTGAATAGCATGCGCGCAACCTATTTGCTAGGAACACATATAGCATATTAAAATTTGAGTGAAAAAAGAGTTATTGTAAATATAGGAAACAGTTGTTGTTTTTTTTTGGACGATAAGGAGATTCCACAAGTTCTTATTGATATGGATAAATTGCACCTAGCAACTCGCAATCAACTCCTTCAATTTCAATAAATATACAGTTTGTTTATTGAAAATAATGAGTTTCACCACTATTTCATTCAAACTGATACCTAAGAGTTTGTGCAACCCGGCTATATTTAATATTTGAGGAATATCGCAACCAGAAGGGAAACAAAATTTCTATCATGTGGGGGGGGGGGGGGGGGGGGGATATAGTTGTGAGTGCACTAAATCATTAAGCACATCATATGCTATGATATGGTGCAATTTTATATGGATTGAGTGCATTTAAGGCCTAAATTTCCTAGTAAAAAAAATCTGTGCGTGATAGAGCACAAGTTGAAGATAAGCATGTAA